>CAOKZL010001900.1:0-265427 GCA_948472985.1 Iguana delicatissima
AGAGGTGTTTGGGAGCACCGCAGAAAAGCCTCTTGGTATGTCAGATACATAGGAAATGAATTTTGTCTTTTTTTTCCTTTTTTTCGTGCCTCAACAACACTGTCTGCATACAATGAAATCATTGTATGTGTATAGGAAAGGGTGATGTTACAGGCTGGTGCAATATATGTGTAGGAATTGGTCCATGTTACTCAATCCTCTCTCTCAATGATCTTCAGTCCCTGGATTCACATGCAAAAGCAGGGTTATGCCATATGCATCCTTTGATGGATTGAAAACTACAGGGAAGGTATAAGATAAATGTGTTTTCAGATGTGCAATCTATCCACATTCCAAAGTTGCAAATGTATCTTGATATTTGCTCAAATAAGTATTCCCACCCACACTCTTGTGAGCGATTACAGCTGTATCTTGAACAACATTTCTAGTTTTAGTAGTTCAACAACTCGTATCTACAGCAAAACACAACATCCAAAATCCACAAAACAGTGATACCTTTATTGGATCAACTGAAAATGCACAAAATACATCATGCAAGATTTCTGTGCTTGTATCCACAGATTTTCGTTAAGCAAAGGAATGAATTTGCCTGTTGGATGTTCTTAATGGGGTTCAATCAGCATGCAAAGGAGGGATCAGACTATGATAACAGGTCTGCTCCTAACCTCTGTAAGTCAATTATCTATTGTGCACAGAGCCTAGGGGTTGAAATTAATGGAACAAGTTAGTCATGACATCACTTAATCCCATTTGAATTAGAATTAAGTGCATCTAATTATGTTTTGAATCCAAACTGCATGTCTGTATGCTGTGTGGAGAAGGGAAACATAACAATGTGGACGTTGGGAGTGCAATCCTAATTAGGGATCTCTCCTTTTCATTTTCCATGTGTTTTTGAGAATCCCACCCACATTCTCACTCCATCCCAGTTCTTTATCAAATATGTGTTGGTATGCATTATTCCTGCTGTGTGGAGAAGGGAAACATAACAATGTGGACGTTGGGAGTGCAATCCTAATTAGGGATCTCTCCTTTTCATTTTCCATGTGTTTTTGAGAATCCCACCCACATTCTCACTCCATCCAGTCTTTATCAAATATGTGTTGGTATGCATTATTCCTAAAGTACAAAGCTTTGTATATATTTTTCCTATATTCCATATGTATTTTCTCTACCAACAATAATTTAAGTGTGCACATTTTTAAATATACACATTTACTGAGGTGTACTTCTTTTTCAAATGTGCTGTGCATGTGGTTTGTGTATGCTTTTTTTTATTACTGAAACGCACCATAGGCTTTGGAAAGGTACAGATTTCTCAGCAAAATGCATTCCATTCCTTTGCTCATACCAGAAGTGGCATAATGGATATTTTCAGAGGGAAATATGAACCTGCTGGTCCAGTTCATTTTTTTCTATTGTTGATCCCCATGCCTCCATACACTGACTTCACCTACAAGCAGTTTACAATGGAATTGTTAATATACTGCAAATATACTGCTGTTTCTGTTTCAGAAATGTAGCATGCAAACTCACCCCAAAATCTTAGATGTATCACCTCCTTTTCTTCTTGCAGGCATCTTACGTACCAAATTATGTTAAAAACCCAAATATGAAAGAATTCTCATGCAGTCACTTTATAGAATAAGGAAGATAACAAGATATTCTATTGATTCATTCTGCTCTTATATTTTCTAAATTCCCTAAGAATCGTTACTGATTGCCATCAAGTTGATTTCAACTTATGCTGCCCTTATGAATGAGAGACTTGCAGATCTCCCTAAGAATATTGCTGAGTAATATAATGCCTACTTGTCAATTTTAAACTTAACGCTGAACCACTGAATCATAGAATTGGAATTCCCAAAAGGATTTGGACCCTGATCTCGCTGGGTCCTAGGCTATTCTGCACTAGATTGTTATAGTACTATGATTCCACTTTCAACATTCTATGGAATCCTGGGGCTTGCAGTTTAGGAACCTTTGAGGCCCCTCCCTAAACTGCAAACCCCAGGATTCCACAGGATGTTGAAAGTGGAATCATAGCGCTATAACACTCTAGTGCAGAAATGGCCCTAGTGTTCATTTTACGAACTCCACAGATCACCTTATAATACTGCAGCAGAGATAGAGATTTTTCTTTTTTGTTCTCACACACATGAACAATCAGTATTAAACTTTTCCTCACACTGAGAGATACTGTGAGAATTTTTGCACATTTTTAATCATTTTTTTCAATTTTTTTCTGGATTTTTGTATTCAAGAAGTAAACAGGAATGCGCAGAGATACATTTGAATGCTATGGAAAATGAATATAAGCAATTATTCTTCCTTCTATTCCTCCCCAACTCTCTCTGTATCTGTTCTGGGAAAATATCTGTATGCCATAGGAGAGGGAGGAAGAAGACAGATATAGCTTGGATATCTCCTAGATTGTGGTCAATGCAACTCATAAAATTAAAATGCTGAGATTCAAGCTAAGCCTATCTCTGCTACTACTCCTCCACACCAGTCTACTCCATGCAGAGGTCTCCCAAATCAGTGTACTGAAAACCCTAACATCTGGATGCTTATCCCATGTTAACCCAAACATCTCTGAATGAAAAACTTTTTTTCTTTTCTGCCTCCTTCTCCTCCACTCTAGTCCATCCCACACAGAGGTCTCACAAATCAGTGTAGTTAATATTGGGATATTAATCCCAATGTCTGTTAACTCAAAATATTTGGGATAGAATCCTGTCTCCTCCTCCTCCTCTTCCTCACCAATCCATTTTATGCAGACGTCTCCCGGTATATGTAAAAACTTATCTTGTGGATGTTAATCCTAATTGGTGTTAACTGTAAAATTGTTGGACAATTGTCGGACAACAACAACAACACAAATTCCACAGCAACCCTATTGTGAGGTAAGACAGAGGGAAGCCAGTAGAAGAAAGGTGACAGAAACCCACAGCCAGAGCACCAAGACTAGAGCTCAATTTAGGCTGCAGCCATCCTCTATCAGGCTTGAAACATCTGATTGTCAGATGTTGCACGTGAGAGAACACAATAAATGTCTTTCAAAAGAAAATGTGTTTCAAAGAAGGATGCACAGCTTTTCCTTTTTTCAGAAAGGCATTGCTTCAGTAGTGAGCGAATGTTGTGGAGAAGCTCTCTGGAGAAGCTGCACAGTTTTTCCCAACAAGCTGCATAGTTTCTTGACAAAACAGCATAAAAAATATGTTCCTGTGTTACTGGACAGTTGTGGAAAGAAAAAAAAATGAATTCTGCTCCTTGACATCTTTTGGGGAGCAGAAAATCAAGATTTACAATTACTAGTTGTGCCTAGAGCAAATCTTTTTCTCTGAGTAGACTGGGCTTCATGTACCATTTACTCTAGAGATGAAGATGTCTACAAGAGAAAACATGAAAGCTAACCTGAATGAGATTAGTCTTCTACAGGAGACATTGCCATGGGTTTCTCCTGGAATCAAATATATCCCTATCTTTAACTTGCTGGAGCAGTAGCCTAGTAGATAATCCTCTCTGTGTTGTAACTGCAGGCACTCTTCTTATACCAGAAATTTTGCTGCAAGTTTATTTGGCTGATATATGTATGTGTATGTTAGGTAATTCTACCCATCTATATTTGGTTGATATTCCAATCTATAGCAGTAAAAACTTTAGGATATATTCCCTAAACTGGCACTTGTATCACATGGGAGAAGTTGATCATCTCATATTATAGGGGCTCAATAAATAAGAGGAACAGCTAACTATGGCATCAGTTAACTTCCTTTATTCTTGGAGTCACACCTTTCTAAGAATAAGCCATCTCTCCTGTTCATTGACCTTCCATTGAGCTTTAAATTAATCAGACTTTGGCTGCCTTCTTCAGAATGCTAGGCACCCAGTCAGGTGTATTGTCTTTGTGAACTTGGTCTATGCTGAGAGCGTTCATTTCATTTAAATGTAGGACAGCAGTTTTATATGGTGTAACTCACATGATGTCAGTACTGTTACACCTTGGTGGAATTTGATCCAATGTTTGAATGCAATATATTGTGTAATAAATGAAAGAATACAGCTTTATGAGATGCCATATTTTCCTGTGATATAAAAATATCCTGTAATAGGGTGACAGACTTTATTACCTTCCATAAAGATTTAGGGCCTTCTCCAGTGAACATCCTGTTAGCTGTGTAAATTAATGTTGAGTCATTCTAGTGAGAAGACTCAATTACCTTCAGTTCAATATTGAAATTTAGAATATCATTCAGGAAAAAAAAAAGAGAAAGGGGTCAGACATCGAGCAACCAAGGGTACACTCAGGACCAGGAGAGAAGATTTTATGATGCATTGAGTCAATAATGTAATGTAATAATGTAGTCCAGAAAACCCACAAAACCATTCAAAATATGGGTGAAAGTTTCCAGAACGGCCAAGCACCCACAAGGGAGAATGGATATTAAAGAAATGGCCTGAGTCTTATTTATTCAGCACTGTGGGAGCAAATGTGTGTTCAGAAAGGGGGGATGTTTTTAACACCTAAAGGGGTTGTTTTTGTAAAGCTAATAAAGATATCAGGAAGTTATTGCCAACCCTCCAACTCAACTGACTGAGCAAGCACAGATGTGATTTTCAATGGGAAACCATCCTTTCCTTCCAACCACAAAATTCATTGTTGTTTTCCTCTTTCCCTTTTCCTCAAATCACTTGCCTGAGTGGCTGGTGCACAAACCAAAGATTTATTTTTATTTTATTTTTCGTACTTAAAAAAAAAAATCTTCCTCTTCAGCCTGGGAAAAACACAATTTCCAGGATTTCATTTTCTCCTTTTCTTTTCTACTATTTCATTTTTTTAATTTTTTTTTAATGAAATTGGCAATTAAAGCTGGAACTCCACAGGCACTTGAAAAGCATTCCTTACCTATGCTGTTTATAAATCTCTGTATGATGTATGCTTTATCTCATTGTGATGTCAAAAACTATAATTGTCAATCACATAATTAAAGGTTAGAAACATTTCATCAGTGTTAGAGATATGAAGTGACTTGATATTTTTGTATATCAGGCCACTGGGGCAAAGAAAGAAACTAGAATGAAATCCATTATTTCAAAGGTAAAGTTTTTCCTATGGATCTTTTCTACTTAGAACTTCCTGGATAAATGTCAGTTAGATCCTTTTGCTTTTGTTTGGTCATCTCAGATTCTCCTAGGCCACTGCAAACATTTTTGGAATGGGAATAGATGAAAGGAGATGCACGTAGAAAGGAAGTGCCTCGTTCAGGTTTCAGGTCTTCATTTTTTGAGAAGTTCCATTATCTGAAGATGATGATATTTTTAAAAATTAAGTATGGGAAAATAAAATAAAAGTTTATGAACTGGCCATTCAGAGAAGTGATTTGGGCAAATCGAGAAAGGGGAAAACAACTGTGAATTTTGTGGGTGGAAGGAAAAGATGGTCAGATTGGACCCATATGGGAATAAATTGCTGTTGTTCTGTAATGTGGCAAATGCATTTTGTACATGCTCCATGGTCCTTTGCTTCTCACATTTGAGGTACTGAAAATTTTGACCTGATTGAGAGATAATAAATCTTAGAAAATTAAATCCTAGAGATAGATGGTGGAAAGCTGATCCACAGCAGGAGAAAAGAAAAGTAGAGAATTAGGAGAAACCAGATGTTTTGTTTGAGAAATGTGGATGGAAAGGTAAGGAGAAACGAGAAGAGTACTTGTGATATGGACAGAGACATATTTAAGTCTTTTACTCCAAGTCTCAAGTCAAGTCTCAAGTCTCTACCTTCAAGTCTCAAGCCAAGTCTCAAGTCCTTGAAGATACTTTCAAGTCAAGTCTCAAGTCTGGGAGCCAACTTTTTACCCCAACCAAAATTCCAGAATTAATAGATTAAGTGAAATAAATTCAGTTTTAACAATTTAAGCAGAGTCAGCTCTCCACATTTGCAATTTTCCCATCTGCAGCTTTGAAAGTGGAGAATAAGATCCTATCTTACTCTCCATTGCTGAAGATTCAAAAGTTTTAAAAGGAAGGATCCTTCGTCCTCAAGTCCATTGCCTAACACATTTGTTGTTCCCCTCTGAGAGATGCACCCTGCACTCTGGGGGTGAGTCTTGTCTTTTGGTCTTAGGAAAAGTTTTAGAAGGCTCCTCCGATATGCAGCGGGACATTGCCTAACCGTTTGCTGTTCCCCTCTGAAAAATGCACCCACACTTTGGGCTTAAGACAGATTGTCATGTGACTAGTAGACAAAAAGATATGGAGGCATTGTTCAAAGTTGTAAGGTTTCGGGATGAGTGCATTTTGTTAACTGAGCCAAGGGCATCAAGTCAGTCATTCAAAATATACAAGTCTCGAGTCAAGTCGAGTCAGTGCATCATTTATGGCCAAGTCAAGTCTGAGTCGAGTCACTAAAGCAACTTAAGTCTAACCTGAATCCGAATCTATCAACTCGAGTCTACATCACTGGATATGGATGGATAGAATGTATGTATTTTGTTTGCTTTCAGGCAGTTTTCTAGCAACAGAAGATCCTTAAAACATACCATCATCCAAACCATTTAAAAACAGAAATGGTTTTCAGGAGTGTTTACCTACTATGAGTAAACTTCTAATGTATCTTGGGGTTTTAACATGTCCCTGAATAGAGCTACCTATGTGGTATTAAGGACTATATCTCAATATAGTATTTAAGTATTTAACTGTATTTCAGCAGAGTATTTAAGTCTGCTTCCCTTTTCTTAGGGGAAAAAATAGACCTTTTTTAAAAAAAAATTCCCAATATGTTAATACTGGCAAGGACAGAAAAGCACTCCAATTTCAAAAATCAATAAAATTTCTCGGCCTGTCTTATGTTCACTGCACTTCTTGTATTTATGCAAATTGATGTTCATCTTGCTTCTCTTTAAGAATGGGTTTCAGGAAGAAAGGACACTAAACAACCAGGTCAATATATTACTTGTTGAGAAGAAGTTCCATGTAGTACAATAAGTGCTCCAAGCTTGTTTCATCTGAAGACTGACATTGAGATTCATCAGTCTGATACGAGTCCTCACTAAAGAAGATGCACCACCAAACACATTGTAAAGCTGCATTCTGCATTTGATATTAAATAGCTATGGCCTGAATCTTAATGGTAATTCCAAATATAGTAGATTCATTAACTCAATTGTTGAACAGTGAATCAAGACATGTAATTGGGTCTACCCCAGCAAGAAGCAATAATAGGATCCAAGCCTATATTTCAAAAACTTCAAGAGCTGCACAATAATCAAATACCTCTGCCTGGTTGTCCCTTGGTTCTAAGAAAATAAGAACAAATTACCCAAGACATTGAGCAGAACAGAACCTTGATTTGTCAAGCACAACAGTTTCCAATAACAACCACAAAAATTTCTTTCATTCCTAATAATCCCAGAAAACAATCTGGCTTTGAGAAACAAAGTGATATTACACTCTGTCCAGATAAGAAAAGAGAGAATTGCACTAAATGACAGCTGGACTGTTACTCTACATTGAGATTCTCTAAGGGATGTAGAAGATGATTTCAGCTTATTAAAGAAAACTAAATTACATCTTGTGCACTGACCATATGGACCGCGAGACAAACCCTGATTGACCAATGTAAATGCTGTCACTTGGCTATGCTAAAAGGGATGTCATTCAGCAATACACTGGAAGCATTCATTATGTTAATTTGGATAAATAGATGGAAGGAAATATCTCCAATGCATTTCACTTTGCAGACAGGTGTGACAATGGGAAACCTTATCAGGCAAGCAGTACAGCTTTTAGAGGATGCTTTCAAGAAGAGTGAGGAAGGCATTAAGGGCAGCAAAATGGTAATTTGAGAGGTAATTTGATTTTGTGAACTCTGTATGACTTTTGAAACTCCACATGAAATTTTGATGAGTGTCCATGGCTAATCTGAGAAGGTAGGAGGTCAGGCGTGGTACCTGAGGAATGTCCTTTCTTCTTACAGACTCAGGATACATTCAGCGGAGAGACATTCATTCTGTGTCTCTCGTTGAATTGTAAACTAATACCTGAAATAATATTTTGTGCTGTGTGCTGTGCTGTGTCAATTTTAATTTGTCATTCATTTATGCCCAAGTAGTCTAAAGAAGGTCTTTGGTTTGAGAATCTATTTTCTTGATACTTTAAGGCGAGGGGACATAATGAGAGTCTTTATAAAGAGAAAGGGTGTAAAGGAGGTATGGAAAGACGTTTTTAAAAAAGAGGCACACACTAAGTAGCAAAACGATGGGGCAATGTGGCTGCAAATATTAATGAAAAAATGAAAGCAAGATAATGATTACACTTGCACATTTGTTCAAGGAATGGATGTTGTAGGATTTAGAAACAGAAGTGAATTTAATCAGCAAAGAAGAATCTGTTCTCAGTAAGAGTTCTGTACAGTCTTTCTCGGTTGACATATGGTTATAATTGCTAAACCCTTCTTCTTTCCTTTACAGAATAGGGATGGTAACTTTGGAAATTATGAAGAATTGCATTGGGAAGTTAAAAACCATCTCTTTTCAACATACTATAAAATTCTATACAAGAGCCATTGTAATCTGTGCAACAACACAACATCATGAGACAGAACATCTAAGATTATTAATATCTAAAATATCCCTTAGTTTTATACTTGTATTTATTTTGCTCAGTTGTTGCCTATCTTTTAAAACTCATGAGAACAATTGGTTATTTGGACTAGATAACAATCAAGCCAGGTATCAATATTATATAAAGTCAGACTAATAAAATGCCTTTATTTCAGAGTGCTGTGACATGGCCTTGATACCTACGTGTCATTCAACAACATACATTTGACTTTGTATCCCATAATGAATTCACAACTTGTTTTTCAGTAGTTGTATTTTTTTTTCCCTGTCCTTGCTTGTGTCCACGGAAAGTGCTGCTTGGTGATCCATATTCTTATTAGACAGTGGTGTGCTAATCTTTCCTTCTCTTTTCCAACAGGTTGTGGGACCAGGTCACTCTAGATTCACTTGGTAAAGTCTGGCTTTATGTACATTTCACCAGGATGGAAATGAAGATATCTTTGTTTTTGCTTTTACTGTTCCTCTTTACTGACTACAGAGTGAAACACAATTCATTTTAAATCCAGGTACTATAGATGCATTCCTACAGTGCATTTACTTAGGAATGAGATCGACCAAAGACATTTGGACTTCTGCGTGCATATGTGCATGCAAGCATGTGCACACCCGCAAGTTGCCTGTTGTCTTACAGTGACCCCATTAATTTCATAGGGTTTTCTTAGGGAAGACATTGGCCACTTCCACACTAGAGTGTTTTAGCGCTATTATTCCACTTTCAACATCCTACGGAATCCTAGAGTTTGCAGTTTAGGGGGTCTTGAAGCCCCTCCCTAAACTGCAAACTCCAGGGTTCCATAGGATGTTGAGAGTGGAATGATAGCGCTATAACAGTCTAGTGCGGAAATGGCCATTCTCACAGGTGGTTTTGCCAGGTCCTTATTTTGAAATATAGCCTACAGTTTCTAGTATTCATTAGGAGTCTCCCATCCAAGTACTAACCAGAGCTGATCCTGTTTAGCTTCCAAAATCCGACCGGATTGGTGCCTTTAGACTATTTAGGCCATAATTGGACTTACATCTGAGTAAACACTCCAAGTGAATGCAAAGAAGAGGTTGTTAATTGCAATGAGACCCAGGCCAAACCTCTATTTATACTCAGAATCCTTATCTGTAAAGTAACAGCCTTCTGTATTTACAGGAAGCTCCTTCCTAGATAGATTAATGATCTATCTAGTCCTGAATTTCCAGATAGTGTTCAATAGCAAGTGCTAGCGGCCCTTGCCAACACATCTGACATTAAAGAACACTGGGAGATGCAGTCCAGCTCCCAGCTGTATGATTCCCATAGCTGACTGGCACTGATGGTGATGTTTCCCCAGGTTTTCAGTATTTTCTCAGCCCCACTTGAGACTGCAGAGAATAAGTATGGACAGGCAAAGAATGTGCTCTGCCACTGGGTTATGGTCCTTGAAGATAAATAAGCTCCATATATAGATTAACATGTCACACCCACTGCAAATCAAAACATTGTGGACTATGTGTTAGGGCAAAATAGCACATTATAGTCTTACAATATTCTAGTTACTTGCTTTGGGGCAAAAATTGATTTGAGGAGCCAAGTACAAGAAAGAAGCAGAAAGAATCATTACCTTTGTCTATGTTAGCGAATAAAATGTGCATAGTAGACACTAACATCTGATCTTATTCCCTTCGAACCTGTTGTTAACAATGCACTTTTAGCATTTTGGGTGCATATGATGCACTCTCCAATCCAGCATCTCTTAATTAAAACAAATGTATTGCGCAACACCAAAGAACCTCACTGAATAGTCCTTATGTGAAATGAATCTCCTTTGTTTTGTTTTTGCAAGAAAATCATTACCAAATGTAATGTTTATACCAGTTCATTCGGACAACAAACTCTGCATTGTCATTATAAATTGTTTAGGAGGCAATATTACTGTGAAACACAAGAGTTTACTCTTTTTACTTTCTATGGCAAGCCTCTAAATGGTTTTGCCTTTGTTTCTGAAACAATTTACCAGAACATTTTTCTCGGAGCTAATAAAAAAATCTGGATTAATATTTCACTAATTATTGACTAATGTGAAAGAAAAAAATAAACATGCAAAGCTGGGTTTAGCAAATTCTAACATCACTGCATGAAGCTGAAGCCATTATATAATTGTAACATGTGTAATTAAAATGAAGCACCTTTACTCTTTTTTTGTTAATTTTCGAACAATCAGTATTTTATTTCATTTTATTGTTTATTTTATTATTTATTTATTATATTTATATGCTGCCTTTCTCCCAGAGTGGAACCTTCCAAAGTGCCTTTCAAAAAGTTAAAAACATCACTAAAGCATTTAAAACAGTTAAAACCATTAGAAGACATATAATATTATTTTTAAAAACCCACTTTTAAAAAAAACTTCTTGATAAATTAAAATCCAACCTGTTTAAATAAGAATGTTTTTGCCTGCTGATGAAAGGAGAGGTCCAGCTGAGATTCCTGAGGAAGGGGGTTCCAGAGGGTGAGAGCAGCCATTGAAAAGGCTGTCTCCCATGTCCTCACCAGGTGATCCTGGGATGGTAGCAGAACTAAGAGAAAGCCTTGCCCTGGAGATCTTAAAGGTTTGTGTAGGGGGATAAAGTCTTTCAAATAATCTGAACCAAAGCTCTCTCAGTAAAGGAGGGGTGGGGAGAAATTAGTTTAGAATGCCATAAAATGACAAAGTGCAATTCAGAATTGGAAATCATGCAAATTTCTAAGAGATCCCAAGTTTAGTGTTTTTTTTAAAATCCATAATGTATGACACCTTACTACAATCAGGTATTCCCTGATTAAATATTTAAGTATATTGGTTATGGAGAAAAAGAATGCAGTACCAAATGAAGGTAAAGCTGTTTCAGAAATCTGCAATGACCATAAATTGAACATAGTTTAATAGCCTTTTAATCTGTTGAGACTTACACATATCCTTTTGCTACATCTGCCTTTTTCTAACAGATAGCTTTGTAAAAGAGAGATGATTGATTTGAAATCCATGTTTTCTAATCCTGCATTTACTTATTTATTTATTACATTGTTCTCCCCTGCTAATTCTATGACACAGTGTTTGACTAAAGGCATTTTCACACTAAGCCCTTTTCCTGCTAGAGAGTCAGGGTTTATTTGATCATTTATACTACTGGGTTTGAAATGTTATATTTCACATATTGGTTCCAATGCCCTGATAATGGCCAATACTTGTATTTTAGATTCCTGAACTGGGAACTGTGTGGAATGACCTCCCACTACTTTCCAGTTGCCTCCCCCCCCATTTCCTTGTCTTTCATCCATATTTGGCTATAACCCTGGAAACTGTCCTTGTCAGAAACAGAATCCACACGCAAATAGTATGATGCATAATGTACTATTGATTTGGAGTGAAGTACATGTAACGATTTTAGTGCAAAGACTGAAGGAAGGAAAGGGAAAGTGATTGAGCTTAAGATCCCCCTCCCTCATTTGAGATCCCTGAGAATCTGGCTGCTGTTATCACTGCATTCCATTCCAGTACCAGGCAGTGTTCACCTAACGGTTCTCAGCTACATCCACTTCATACTACACAGCCCATTAACATATCATGAAGGGTAAGCGGACAGTCCTGATGCTCCCAATGTTTCCCACCTTGTTTTTCATGGTGTTAATTTAAATTGTGCAATCATCCTGCCCTTCAAAAAAACAAAAAAAAACACCCATTGCACTGCCTCCTCAGAAATCTGCCAACCCTTCCCGCTCTTTGATCTCCCAATTCCCCTTCTCCCTTCAGTCTGACAAATGTGCCTCCCTTCTTCCTACATCAATCTCTGACTCCTTCCCCCTTTACTTAGTAGTAAAGGGGAAGGAGTGGGTCTTCCCCCCCACACCTGTGGATCTGCCTCTCTTTTTCCCCTGGATCTCTTGATTTCATTCCTTGGCCTTTTCTCTGGTTTCTGTATCACCCATCTCACCTCCAATCTCTCCCTATTTCCAAGGTTGAAGGCCTACCCCACTTAACAGCAGGGTCAAACTCCCACAATATTTGAAAAAAATAAACAGCCCTCTCCAACAGTGGCAAAATTGGAGACAGTCCACAAACAGACTTCTTTGATGTGCTACAATTCCAGTAGAGTGTAAATTCAGGGGGGATAGCAGTGCAAGGAAGAAACAAGAATATTGAGGAAGTCTCCTGAGACTTCATCCATAATAGTTTGCATCTATGTTCCTTCTACCTTCCCAACCAGTAATCATGTTAGAATAGTGGGCTGGAACACTCCTTTGAGAACCAAATTTAACACACATCCAGAGTGTGTCCACTTGCATCCACTTGACCCCTACATTGGGGTACAAGAAAGAAGGAACTCTGACATCAGGAAAAAGAAGCCAAACAGTGCTGTAATTGGGATTGACAAATGGATATTTTGGGGAGGGAGGGGGCAAAAAACTGGAATTATAGGAAGAGGAAATGGAAAGTGGAAGCCACAACATTGTGCAATGCAGCCTTTGCATGCCTGTACTCACTGGTAGTTAGATTGCATGTAGCTCTGTAGGAGTTTAGCCACAACATGTTTATGGCTATTTCCTGTTGTTTGTTCACACCACTCTCCTTTCCCTCATGATGTAGGCATTCCTTTGTTCTCTCTGTCTCATGTGCTCACACTAGTTCCCCTCTTCTCTCACTCTTAGGCCATTTCCGCACTACACTGTAAAAGCGCTATGATTCCACTTTCAACTGCCTATGGAATCCTAGAGTTTGCAGTTTCAGGAGGGGCCATTGGACCCTCCCAAAACTGCAAACCCCAAAATTCCATAGGAGGTTGAAAGTGGAATCATAGCACTGTAACAGTCTAGTGCAGAAATGGCCTTAGTTCCATGAAGCATGTGCTTTTTCAGACCTCTGTCTGGAAGATATGCTCCAACTCTTCTGAAACCATGTAAAACATTTTTCCTAATTTTTTTCCACAAAGGTGAACCTTTGGTTATTATGTACAAGTATCAACGAGTAAAGTATTTTTGTATACCTTATGGCAGAGACTATGTTTGACTTCTTTCTCACTAGATAGTGTTGTTGGTGGATAGGTGGCCTGGTTACTGCTTCTAACTTCTGTCTAGAGCAGTAATTACTCCATTAGGGAGAGCCACCAAATGTCTTACATTTTCCCAACAGCAATACTATCCAACTTTCATTCCATTTTAGACATCTTGTATGAAAAAGATATACAATAATGCTTCTAAGCAGGGATTTGAATCCAGGTCTTGCTGGATCAAGTCCAAACAAATTGATATTTATTATTTTGTAACATCTCTTTCTTTCTGAGCTTCAGTCTGGCTGGTGTTCCTGCCACAAACTTTTTTGTACTTGTTCATAGTTTACCTATATCCTATAGATTCTCTTTTTAAATCTGTCTGAACATATCAACAAAGCCCTCAGGCTGTTGTTTGGATTTCTCTAGATGGCTCTCATTCTTATTTATTGAGACGTTTTGTGATTATGTCTTCAATATCTCATCATCCCCCCTATTAATTTTATTTTATTTTAGAAACTCCCATACACATTATATCACTCAGCCTGAGTATTTTTATTCCTTGGATTATATCCAGTATTTCCCAAAGGCCTTGTTTTTAACCACCATGCACCAGGACAAGACAATTTTAGTCCCTCTTAGACACATTTTATTGTAAAATCCACACAGAACAAGACCTAAAAGGTAGACATTGCGTTTCTTTTCCTGTCTTGATGACTATAATGAATTTTACTCACACTATTGCTTTGAAACTGATTTTGACACAGGGAGCTGACTATCTAGACTACTGATTTTGAGACAATTTGATATCCAGATTGTCCAGAGCAGGATTAGGCAATTGTGCAGTGGTCTGGGACTCATTTCTCCCCAGCTCCCTACCAGGAGGTTGCACCCACACACTCCCAAACACAGACCAAGCCCAAATACTTCCGTGTCTGCTGTCCAGCTTGAAACAGCAAAAAGAAGTGATGCCATGTCACTTCCTGTCACTATTTTGCAGAAGACTGAAAAAGAAAATGGAAATATTTGTTGGTAATAGGGATTGGGGCCCATGTGGATGGGGTATTTTCATGTGTTTAAAGGGTTCTGTCATTTTCAGGCAAAAATCATAATAAATTAAAAACTGGGGGACTCAGGGATCACAAAGTGGGGTTTGAGGACCACAGGAAGCTAATGAGTGGCATTATGCCATCCTTTTGAAAAGTTACAGCAAATACAGCAACAGCAACTGACTTAGAGGGTTGTAAATGTTAGGAAACAGGAGTGGCCAGTGGCTTCCATGTCAGAGAAGCAATATATCCACCTTGAGTTTTATGCCTGACTTTAATGTAGTTATCCAAGGGGTCGAATCCTATCTACAAACTAAGTTCAGCATCTCGAACTGCTCCTTTAAATTCTGGATCTGGAAGTCTGCAACTACTCTTGTTAAGAAACATCAAAATCAATAAACGAGATGTATGAAAAGGTAGCATTTCAGGGCATAGCTGAGATAGCAAATTTGGGAGACCACTAAACAGTGCCAGCAGCATCTGCTGTTTATGCTATAGCTTGGGAAGGGGGTGTCATTTAGATTTTATGTACCAGGTGCCCTAACAGCTTAGGGTCTATGATCAACACTTAAAAAGAATGTGAAAAGATTAAGAAAAAGAGAGATGGGGGAAGATTGGTTTGTTTTTTTTCTTTTTGTAGGCAATGCCTTCAGTTCTAAATAAAAGGCTCAAAACTGAAACCAAGCTGACATAGTTTTATTTTTTTAAAAATGGTATCAACTCAGCATGTAACTACCTGACTATAAAAGGTAAAGCTGTGAATTACCAGGTAAGTAGTTTCATGTTAGGGATGATTGTGAACCTCTGGATAGGGCAGTTCTGCGTCAGATCTAATCCATGTCTTCTGGCTACATTGCACAAAAAGCAACATGCCAAGATTAAATCATATACTACTTCAAGTCTGTGAAGTAATGTGCTACCCAATCAATCTAGACACCTGAATCTCATTTTCAGGATGCCAAAGGTTCTTTCAGTGATGGATCTGCTGGCTAGATGCACTGCATTATAATTTTCCTCTGAGGGAACAGAGGGATTAGAGACAGGATTCATGAGCCATGCCCTTAAGGAAAGTCTACTGAAATATAAAAGTATATTACTTGTATGAAACCCTCTGTCCCCAATAGTAATTGAGATAATGATGATAATGATGACAAATAATGTAATTATGTCCTGTATTTAGCCAGAAGTCTCACTCACTGAAACAATCTGTTCTGAGACTTGAATGCTAGGTTTCATCCCTTGAGAATTCCACCATCATTATAAGGGTATCCTGGGATCAACTTTGTTTGTTTGTTCGTTCATTCATTCATTCGCGTTTTTTCCATACTTAAGCTTATTTTTTGTTGTTGTTTTCCTGAATGTCTCCTCTGGATGCTGGAAGGCTATATGAACATGTTTAATAGTTTGATTCTACTCAAATTCTTTTATAGCTGTCATCTCTGTACCCTCTGGAGTGCTGATGAGGGATCCATTCCATCATGTCTACCAGATATTTCAGAATCTCTGAAAAGCTGCTGGCTACTGTGCTCCAGATTTTGTACCAGACTGAAAAGCAAGAAGTCATTATACTCTAAATTACTGCATCCCTATGTATTTTATTATATATGCATATATCTGTCCATTTGTCTGTCTGTCTATCCAGACAGATAGACAGATACCCAACCTTTCCTTCTGAAAATGCTCAAGGAAGTAGAATTTTAATTGTTTAATGTTTGTTCGAGTACCTGTAACCACAAGAATCAGAATAAGAATCAACATATTTTGGGTCTGAAGAGGCAAACATTCCCTCTCCCAATTAGTAGTTGAGTTCATATTGCTTTTAAAAAATGGAGGAAGAGATTACAGGCAATGTATATGGGCCTGTATGTTTTAAATTAGAAAACACTGATAAGTAGCTAAGATATAGCTAAGATGTAAGCTGGAGCTGTATTAGAAAAAAAATCCCATCCACTTTTGGTGAAAGAAGTTCCCTCCCTCTCTTTTGGTGGAGAAGGGAGATTTCTGATGATATTTCTTACTGACAGCAGTGGATAAAGGCTATGCTTATTAGCAAAAAAAAAAAAAAAGTAGCTGAAGTGTCTTACTTTTTCACTTTTAAAATGCCTAATGCTTGCATCATAGCCCACTCACAGCAGTTAGGACTTTGCAGGTAGGCTTTCAGCTTAACACTTTCTGGAATGCCCATATGGCCCGTGAGAACTCCAAAAAGGTTTTCCAGATCACCCCATGCCTCTGTACAAACAGGCCTACACTGCACCAAATATGTTTTGGCCATTTTAGAAGGAAGGAAGGAAGGAAGGAAGGAAGGAAGGAAGGAAAATACACACTACATAAAGGAAACACAATATCTATCCCCAGTAAGAAATTATTTCTCTGGTCTCTTTTTGGGGGCCCTCTTTGGTTGTTTGTTTCACTCCAAAATTCCAGTAAACTGACAGGAGGGGGAAAGTTCCATCCCCTGCCCCAGTGCAGCAAGATTGTACATTGGAATCTAAATAATGTATTTACTGTCTTGCTTTTCCAGATCACTGATACATTATAAATTTAAAATGTGGCTGCTCCCAGGCTGTGGAACTCTCTTATTTGTCAAATAAGGTAACTGCTCAGTAGGCTAAGCTGCCCATCTTCATCTGCTATCAGGCAAAGACCTTTTTATTTGTTGTTGTTGGGTGTCTTCAAGTCATTTCTGATTTATGGCAACTCTAAGATGAACCTATCATGGGATTTTCTTGATAGAATGTGTTCATCGTGGGTTTGCCATGGTCCTCCTTTGTGACTTGCCCATGGTCACCCAGGAGTTTTTCATGGCTGATCAGGAATTTGAACCTTGGTCTCCTAGTGTCCAAGTCAAACACACAGACACCATTCTGGCTCTCACCTTTTTGTTTTCACTGGCTTTTTGCCAATTTAGTCATTGTTACAAAAGGGTCTTTTAGTGGGATGTGTGTGCTGTACTTTATGCTTTAAAGCTCTTTCAAATTAGTGGAGAGGGGTTAATAAGACATGTTATTTAATTTTAAAACTTTTTTTATTACTTTGCACTTTGTTTTTCATTCAATTATGAGTCACCTCAAGTCCCATGTTGGGTGAAAAGTGGGACATAACAAAGAAACAAACAAAAATAAAATCATTATAATCAATTTAACATTCATCCAGTTAGGGACATGAAGCCAAAACCCCAACTATTATTGTATTATAGCTCTCCATGGAATTACAAAATGTATGAATTTGTTCTAACCTGCTAAGGAACCCGATAGCATCACAAGCCACATAATCTGAAAAAAGACATTCCAGCTCATCCATTACTATATTACTCCAAAATCGAGACAACAAAGACAGCACAAAATAATCCCAAACACCTAACCGGAGACAGACTACAACAAAATATATTTGGCAGGCATGCAGGAATAATACATGATGTCAACAAATCCTGTCATCCAAAGTAAACAGTTAGAACGGACATCAAATTGGAACCAAGGGAACTGGCTTTAGCTTTTTTGTGATACTACCAATCCAATCTCCAAACCGATTAAAAAAAGTTTTTTAAAAACCGTAATACTGAAGAGACAAGCAAGCAATGGTCACAGAGATAAGAACCAAATCAATCAAGAGAAATATCTCTTAAGACTTCAGCTGACACACTACTAGACTAGTCCAACATATATCATTTTAAAAAAAAATTGTTAATGTACCAAATCTTTCCATTCCCAAAATGGTTCCCTGTGCTAAAAGCTATGAGAAGAAGCATCACTTTCTCTCGTTAACAATAAAATGTGAAATCAATATGTTAAACTGTGCCTCACATTATGGTATGGATGGATATCAACAGAACTGCATGTCTGAGGAAGGATTGCAAAGGTTAGTGAAATAGCAAATACAAGGGAATTTTTTAAAGTTTAAATTCTTTAGATTTTACTCACTCTTTGTACACTCTGAGTGTAAACAACATTGGGAGTGGAACATAATAGCTTTGCATTATTTATCAGTCAGGTTATCTCTGCAATTATTCAGAAATTATGTTTAAATAACTTTACCCTTGATGGGCAGAGCAAGGTTCCAATGAAGAACTGAAATACAGAAGATTAATATTGATTTTTTGTAAGCTTCACTAACAGCAGTCGGCTTACTTTTATTTCTGTGCACTTGCAACTGTTCCATTTGGTTGATATGTCACATTAACTGTGATGTGGTTACCATGGCCAGAATTCAATGCAACAGTTAAGTACTTGTCTGAATTCAGTTTTATTATAACTAAATCTGTGTTACATCTGTTGAATAAAATACATTTTATGGTTAATTTTTTTTATTATTACTTTATTTATGCCTGTATCGATGGCCATAGCTGCCTAAGCTTTCCATATCTTGTATTCCTCCAGTGGAAAGAAGGAGAGAAGAGATGAAATCCATTTTATTTTTATGTATTTATTACCTTTATAATCCCAACTGTTTTTCAGAAATGAGACTCAGCCCATGTGCTGACTAAGAACCAAAACTGTTGCATGATGTAATTAGCACCGAATGGAAGACCACACCCTTTCACACTCAGCAGTCCCCATTTGAAAGGTGTGACTTCTGCTCACACAATGAGATCCTGAATGCCTCTCTGTATGAGTGGCAAAAAGATTAAAACTGCTCATGTTATGGCCCATTCTGCAAGTGATTTCATTCAATAGGATCTTGGCCACTGTCCAAGGAAAAGGGAGTCATTCACCCACAGTTTGGCAGAATCCAAGCACAATCCATTCTGTAACTATGCAGCCAACACAAGCTGTATAGTTATCCTATGCCTAGAAGCAGCAAGTGCCAGGAAAGTCAGACGCTAATTGTCACTCACAGAAGAGGCAGGACAGTCCAGGTGATGCATATGCACTCTAGAAGATTATCCAAGAATGAGGAGAGGGGTAATAGTGAGGCATCAAATGCCTTAAAGGCAATAACTAGAAGCAAGCAGTCATGAAGAACAAAGCCAAGGAAAGAGAATGACATATAACTTATAGCCAGTCCAAAGTGTCAGGACTCTAAGAAATTTGTAAGCTCACAAGAGCGTTCATCAATTTTTGAACAGTTTCCTACAAGTTGCCCACCCCACCCCACTCCACCCCACCCCACCCGCTGATTTATAGCTGATTGACTTTGACAGACAAGCAGTTCACTGTCTCTTATTTAAGACTTTGCATGAGATGCTCGTTCCTCCTGTGCTACTGCTTAGCTCATTGCCACTTTGCAAAAGGAGGGAGTTTTCTTTGACATCCGACTGCTCTGGCTGAAGTGGGGGTTGTCACGTGGAGAGTCAATACCACCTGTTACTATCCTCGATTGCTCAGGCTGTGGAGAGGAGCTGTCCTCTGAAACTAGAAGCTCCCCCAATCTGAGTCCTCTGAATCCACTTCTTTATGGTGAGTTATGACAGGAATCAGCAGGCAAGGCTGTTGCCATTTAATACAGCCAAATTAAAAGCATGGGAATAATGGCTCAGAGTTTAGTTACAAGTAAGGCCACAAAAGGAACACGTCCAAGCAAACTCCAAGGAAGAGAATCTTCAAATGGCTACCAAAATTTATCCTAGCAGTCAGAAGTAGGTTGTGTCATGCAGTTCTTCATCTCTGAAACCTGCAGGCCCTGGCATAAGAAGCCAAATTACAACCAGTCTCAAAACCTAGTGCTATGAAAAACTAGTCACCTTCAAGTTTCGGGAGGCAAATGAAGAAATTTCTTGGAATTATTCATCCTCAGTTGAGAGTTTAACCCTCATGGGATTTCTCATCTTAAGTGTGAGAATGAAACAATGACCATGACTTTGTGATGTTATTTTTTCCACAATATATGCAAAATATCCACATACAAAACTAATGGATTGTGTTCTTGTCATACTGGAATGGGGATTCCAGCATCAAACTGGAGTTCATACCAGCCCCCCAAGGTTGACTCGCATCCTTGGCAAAGACTGGCAATTCCCTCAGCGTTATTAATTCTTGCTGCCACCACCCACTGAATTATGAATTAGCTGAACAGTACAGTGGGAGACTGTTCAGTAGATTACCAATCCCTGTGTTTAAGGACCTTCCCTCCCTCTGCGTGAGAACAGTCCTACCTAGCATGTGCCAAAGACTAACATGGGAATGGAGAGAAACAGAGGTTTTACAGAAAGTATTTAATCAAGGCATGCAAATAAACAAGACAATATCACACTTGAGAGGCTCCCCCCTCCCAGGCACGCTTAAGTTACAAGTAGTTACAAAAACAGATATAAAAGCACAGATACATTCTTAAGATCAGCCAACTTCCAAAATAATAAACAGCCCTAACGCGGCTAACTACTTTATTCTAGTACTCACAGATGTTCTTAGAAGAAAGAAGCCAGGAGGCAAGGCATGCCTGCCTGCCTACGACTGGCACAGATCTCATCTCTCGGATGTCCCTTTGTTCTCTCTCTCTCTCTCTCTCTGTCTCTCTCAGAAGTTTTTATATTTCCTCCCTGGAAGCATCTCGAAGCATCTCCAAGATGCCCACCTCTTCCTTTGTGGTTGGTCAGTTCTCACCCTGTGACCTATGATGCTGACCCACCTAAAATGTAATCTAATCCCAAGACCTCATTAACCCTTGGTTTACCTGAAGAGGGAAGTATCTCCCTTTGCTAAGCCTAGATAATGGAAAGCCCCATTATCACAGTTCTGTTATTGAGTTATGATAATGTAAATTCAATTTATGCTATTGCAACCCACTTTTTTTTGGTAATTGCAGAGGTCAGATTCTTTACCAATTGTGTCACATTTTAAACAATGCAGGCCCCACAAAGTGGCACTTTTGGAGTTGCTGGAAAGGAGGGGGATCAGCAGAGGTGTCCAGTTATTTTCCTGCAGAATACTGAGAGGTCCTCGCAGATGTTGCAGCACATGCAACTACAGGAAAACAGCTGAGCTTATCTCTGCTCATCTTTCCCTCTCTCCAACAACATAGAAATGGCCATGTTGGGGCAGGGGCTGCATTGCATAAAGGTGGGTGTGGGGGGTAGCACTGGGAGATGTAGTTACAGAGACATAGCTACTTGTACATCTCCCAATGCAGGATCTCAGCTAATTTAATTTCCCTTAGCAAACTGAAGCATGCAGACACCCATAGCAACCACAAAAGAATTGGCTGGTTGATCAAAAAGATGCAGACAATTCATCTGAAGTGTTCGATTTTTATAAGTATAATGGTGCAGCAACTGCCATAGTTAAGGGATCTGTACTATTTATGCAATTTATGCAATGTACTCAAATTGTATAGTTTTTTTAAAAAAAACATTTTATTTTAAATATTCAATAAAATGTAACAACGTATATAACATTAATGAAAGATGACACAAGTATATGAACAAACAGATCAACAATAAAGAAATAAGACAATTTAAAAATAACAAACTAAGAGCTACATATCTGGTTATTATTTTATTCAAATCTTTGAAAGGTACAAGAAAGTGTCACTAAATCAACAGTTCTAGTTCCATATGTATCAAAGAGATCTGACTCAAACCTCATTTGGTAATAAGGCGGGTTGATCATCTCATTATTATTAACAAAGTCAAATAAAGAAAACTGCCAGTGGAGAAAAACATCCCTATTTTCCAATCCTTTGGATGCCTTAATAGCATGTGTTAATTTTTCTGTTAGGATCATATTTCATATTTTATTCCACCATGTATCAATGTTAAAAATTTACAAGAAGAATCTACACTTTTTGGAATTTACACACACACACACACACACACACAAAACACAAAACATACTCAAAATTACAAGATCTGCTTCAAGACAAACAGACCATGATTATTGCCTCTCAGCTAAGGAGGATACCCCCCCTCGCAAAATTGGGTTTCTCATTGTCATACACAAGAACAAAGCCAGTAAGGATTTACAAAGTGAGATAGCTTCTATCACTCATGCTGCTAGTGCTCCATGAGAATGCAGCAGGTGGAATATAGCTTCCAAAAGTCACTTTTCCCAAATCCCAAATCCCAAAATCTCATTGATCAGGATGATTCTGGGATTCTTTGAGTTGTAGCCAGAGAAGTAACTCTTCCAAGCTCCTTCCCACCCACGTGATGCATATCTTCTTTCCAGAGCCACACCAACAGTGCAAGAGAGAGCCATTCAACCCACTCTGCTCACAAAATTATAGCACTGCCACACATTCCCCAGCAACACAGCTTCAATAGCATAGATGCTGTAAATGTGAGTTTGGCTTTAATTTTCTTCTGTAATATTTTCAAGTTCTTTAGATATTCCAAAGAGCCTATTCAAAGTAAAATTGTCATATTGAGAGACTGTCTCAATAGTTAGTTAATAAGGGTATAATTTGTGAAAAGTTCATACATATAAATGCAGATTGTTTAGAATGCTAAAAGCTTGGGCAATAAATGGATATTAATAGTCTGAATCAACTTGGTTGAAACTCATGTGATGTAGAGGAAAGGCAAAAATTGCTCATATGTTTGAACGATTACAACATTGCTCATGAAAAAAAACAACCTAATTGTCAAGAGCGGTTGACAAATGAATTGGCAAGGAAATAAACTGGATCTCTGAGCCAGGTTTCCTCCCAACAGAGGAAAAAGAATGAATGCATTTATTCAATCTCTTTGTGGAAAGCCAAGCAAACAAGATGTAAGATAGTAATCTGATACTTGAAGATTCAGAGCTGGTCCATCAAACAGAGGAAGTAATATATTATTGTCCTAAATAAATGTTCCTCAATATTCCTCTGGTCAGACATACCAATATCCTGAATAATTTTCCCACAGATAGTTGAGTTCAAGGCTTACATGTTGATGCTTTGCCTTTGTGAAGGATTTGTGGAGCAAATAATTCCTCATATAAAGGGACAGATGTTTGCACATTTCCCATTTCTTATATCAAAGGTCAGGATAGGTTGACTTTGGCCTTGATCTACAACTATCTTGTGCTGCATAGTACAGCAGAGTACTACACAGATATGCTGCAAAGGTATTACCCCTAAGAAACCACAGTTCACTGGTCCTACTCCCATGCTCTTTCCAATGTTGCCACCAGAATGTGGAGATGTCAATTTTTGGACTACCCAGAATCCTGTGGCCATGGTGGCTGTGGAATCTTGGGAGCTATAGTTCAAAAAAGAAAATTTTCTGAGTTGTAGTTATCACTGTAGTTAGGGAAAAACAGTTTCATTAACCTGGAACGAAGAGTTACCAGCCCCATTCAATAGCTAGGAGGTTGGTTCTGTTAATATATTGTTTTCCTACAGCAGGAGCAGCATGAAAGAAACTATGAAGAAGAGTCATAAACGTCATTGGTAAATCATTCCAGTGTCCTGTAAATGTGCATACTGCTGAAATAAGTGGATGCTAGCAAGCATAAGGCTCTATCTTAAAATGTAGTGGGAGTGGAGATATAAGTTCCAGCTCCTATTATACCTCAGATTGCTTTCTTAACTTCTGTCAATCAGTGTCCAATGTGTTTGGTACAGGTCTTAGAAGTATACATTGAACATTACTATAGTGTTGTAAAGTACTACAGAAAGTAAGTAATAGTAACAACAACAGGTAGAATCATTCTCACCTCATCTGTCCTTAGTTTAGCTATACAACTATACAGCTGCTCATGCTATATTTGACTCACAGTCATAGTAAATATTAATTAAAAACTTATTCATAATACTGCTAAGATCCCAGACAAAGTTATGTATAGTATATTTCCCCCACTCAAACTTCATCTTTTCTTTATACCCCCAGGCACAAGGCTCAGTCTTTTATTTCAACACATCATCAGCTTTAACACTGTCAAAGGTTAGAACATGAATTAGTGTTTCTGCTAAGAGAATTACTTGTTTCTTCTGTGGTAGAGTTAAATTGGATTTAACCATCAACCCTTCATATATAATGCATCCCATATCCCCTCCCCCACAACACGCACTCTAAATTTAATTAAAATAACTGAAATGAAACTAGAGATAATTTGTTTTTTAAATAGACTGCCACATGCTCCATTTACATAAAACCCATTAGTTTGCATTAAATACAAATTAGCTGCTGATATGAATTAAATCACTTATAAATAGTTCAGAATAGCCTCAATTCCACACATTTTAATTAATATAACAGTTAGCCAGATTTATTTGTAAGGTAATCAAGGCTTCTTACTCACTCATTCTTCTGCACAATAGGCCAGAGGGGGAAGGGGCTGTCCTGCAATGTTTAGCATTTTTAACTGTCAAAACAGAGGACCAGACTATTGATGGCTTCTGTCATTTACTAAGGAAACATGGAGACAAACTGGTTAAAGATAGTCTTGAAAAGTCCCAAGGGAGTTGCTACTTTTTGTCTTGGTAAGTTATGGACAGCCTAGCCACACGCTGTTTCAGTGGATCAAAACATACAGGACAATATGGGGTCTGTAACAAACACAGGCCATTTCTGCACTAAACTGTTATAGTGCTATTATTCCACTTTCAAATCATGGAATCCTGGAGTTTGCAGTTTAGGGAGGGGCTTCAAAAGCCCCCTAAACTGCAAACTCCAGGATTCCATAGCATGTTGAAAGTGGAATAATAGCACTATAACAATCTAGTGCAGAAATGGCCACAGTGTAATCAGAATAACTAGTCACATTTATTTTCTCTATTACATACAGAGCCTATAAAGTTTATAAACACATAACAAATACCTAATTGACATTATATACTCTTTATTTTCCTACATAGCCATTTCAGTTTTTAGAATGACTATTGTATAATGAAAGATATAATCTGATATACTCCCAGGCACTGTAGTCCAGCAGAGCAACCTGCTAGTAAGAGAATTTGCATGTTTAAAATAGAGTAGTAGTTGTCCCTTGCAGAAGTGCATTCTACTTTAATGGATGTTGTTGGTTAGGCAAAGCATCTAAGATATAATGAGTCCATTAGAACGTGTCCTTCATCTCAATAGCACTTGACTGCAATTTGATATAAACACTTATCTAGGAGTATCAAGGAGAGGTTTCCATGTGAGTCTGCACAGTAAAATCAACAAAGTTTTGTGGTACCATAAAGACTGAAAAATTTTATTTGGCTTAAGTTTTTGTTGTTCTTACCTGAGAGTAAGTGCTATTGACTTCAGAGAAGCTGACTTCTGAGTAAGAAAACCACATGATTACATTGTTAATATATAGCAAGATAGCATTTGCTTATATAGTCCCTTCCCATTAATTTTTGGTGTATCAGATCCAGGAAGTGAGTGATTTATGCTCCACAAAAAGGCTTTCATAGTGTGGGGACATAGCCTTCACCTCTTAGCACCATGTGTGCATGTGTGTTCAACAGGCGGCAGAAAACAATGTGTAATTTGGGCATACACTACGCACATGCAGGATACATGAAAAACAAAGATCACTTCTCTGATGTGTGAAGGGTACAATTCCAAATCCAGTGATGGGCCTTTATGTGAAGCCAAATGCTACAAAAGATGATGGAAGATTCTGAATTCTGCAGAACTTTTCATCAGGCTAGATGTTTGTTTGGTTTTTTAAAAATATGATTTTGCTACAGTTGTGTTTTTAAAGCTTAGGCTACTGGATCTTTGGCATTTGCAAAACAAATGTACTACACTTAGAGGAGAGGTAGTGGGAAATTTGAAACTCTTGACTGCAAAGTTCCAGGAAATATGAAAGTCTTAATTCTCCTGTGGATACCTCCAGATGTTACAGAGTTTTTCATTAATATAGTTCTTGAAAGACATGGCTCTGTTGATATTATCATTCCTTAGTCCCATTATACTTCATGACAATTTCATGACTGCTTTATTGATGTTTTCCTGCAATAAAGCTTCTTATGAAGTACTAGACTTCACAAGTCTTTTTCTGCCATAATCTTTTTGTGCCACACACACACAGACACAAAATATCAGCATCAGTGCTTACTGCCTTTCAAATCAAATTCTTTTCTCCATTCCTAATTGTAGTGACAAAAGCATCTGAAATCATAATTGGCTAATTATGTAATACATTCAAAGGTAGCCATGTTGGCCATGTAGGGGAAAAAACAAAAAATCCAAAATCCACAAAACACTAATACCTTTGTGGGGGTGCAACTAACAAGCACGAACGTAAGCTTTCAAAACTTCACTAGCTTCTTCATTTTGCAAAAGAGAAGAAAAGTAATGAAGTTAGAATCATCAGCTTACATTTTGTAGCACATGATGTTTCTGTTGTAGTTCAGCTGTTCTGGAGGGATCTCAATGTAGGCACAGACTACTCTCCTTCTTGGCCATGTGGAGACTGAGACAAAGGGTAGTAAAACTTAAACTCTATTTGAAACAGTAAAGTAACTTCTCTTGGAATCCAGGCTGTCTTGTTGTTGTTTTTTTTTGAAGCCACAGTCCCCTTTTTTATTAGGAGAACACTGGATTTCTCAAAAAGTCTGTGTACTGCTTCATCTGGGAAAAAAAAATTAAGTGTTGCATATGCAAAACTTGCCAATTACAGTACAAAAGAAAAGTTTTACCTTTGTTGGAGGTAGAAACCTCAAAAGTTAAATACCAGTATCTTAGTCTCCCCCTCCTTTATTTAGGATTCCCTTGTTGTGGCTAAATTCACTATATTCAAATCCAGGAAATATATTTAGGGGCTGCTGCGTTGGCCATGCAGCAAAATACAGCAAAATCCAAAATCCACAAAATAGAGATACCTTTTTGAGGGACCAACTAGAAAGTACAAAATACATCATGCAAGCTTTCAAAGTTCCATTGGCTTCTTTATCAGGCAAAAAATGTCAGCAATTATACAGGATAAGAAAAGTGACAATGGCCATTTCCTCACGGGGTATTTGAAACGGTGCAGTCCGTCCTCCAGGGAGGACATCTGCACCTGGGAGCAGGCTGGGTACAGACTATTTAACGTAGATCCGCACCTCAGCCTACTCCAGAACGACCCCAAGTGGTTGTCCAGTGTGCTTTTGAAAAACATCTTTCTTTTGGTTCTTCAAAAGCACGGAGCACGCCAGTGCGAGCCCGCTCCCTTGTGCAGATCTGCCGGGGGCAGGCTTTAGGCTGGTGGGCTTCAGTGGTTAGTCGAGACCCTCGACCAAACAGACGCCACCATTTTAAACCCCAGAGCAGTGTGGAGCGATGAGCACACACTGCTCCAGAGCAGCCTGGACTGGACTGGACTGGACCGGGGAGCCATAAGACCCAGTAAGAAGTGGCACGGGGCAATTCCCTCGCCCCGTGCGAAAATGGCCAATGTTAGTGTCTCAGGCCTACATTTTGTTTCACATATTCTTACCATTAATTATGTGAAATGAGAATACTTACTGGTGAGTCAGTAACTTCAGGTTGCAAAGTACAAAAGGCAACAAATATGCTACCCTTCACTTCTGCTGCTGGTGGTGCTGCCACTGCTGATGACACTGCCCCCAAGACACTTCGAAGAGCTTCTGGTACAGGATGCTCTCCAAACTGTTTGATTTTTTAAAAAATACCTGGTTCTGAGATTTCATTACAGCCAAGGTATTATGGAAGAAGTGAGCTGGAAAGTTGCCTATGCCATTTCATTAGAATCCATGCAACTTCCACCTCTGCTTTCATCTTTAATGACATATGGGTGATGCTGGTGACAACTCTATGTTATAGTCACCAGCTTTCCCTCCTCCTGTGGCAGGAAGTGTACAAAGATGCTGCCACTGCTGCCCACCTCTTCTTGTGGTACACACTGTTTTGTTCCCCCTCTCTGACACAAATTTTGTACAGTATGGTGGCCTTGTAGAATATTGGTGTTTCAATTTCCAGTTCAGGCTGAAGGAGTCCTTGGGCTTTGCCTGACACTCCTCAGTCTATGCATACAGTTTCAAAGCAGTGGGGAATTATTCATTTGGAAATATTTTTATTAGATGATAACACACCTCATTGTTGGTGGCATGTCAGATTCCACTTAAAACAATCTTCAGAATCCAACTGAAGTGACAAGAGATTGACTCTTAGAGCAAACTGAATTTAAGTCCAACTTCACATAATTCAATTCCAGTTGTACCACTCCCATAAAGATTTCTCTCATATGGACTTTCCCTATTTTCTCTTTCTTCCCTCACTTTTTTGTTAAGAAGGAAATGCCACCCTGAAATCAATTGCAAAGTCATCCATCACCATCTTTTCTTGATAACAAAAGTGTGTACAAGTAATCCCATTAATCATTGCTGAAAGAAACATTCTTTGTTGTTCCTGATCTGTCTGGACACCTTTGTTTCCCTGGTACTAGAGAGATCAAAATCTAGGCCCCATTTTGAACAGGGCTGCTAACTTGTGGTCCTTCAGATGTTGACCTGTAACTCCATCAATCCTAGTGAATTAGGCTGTAAGTCTTTGCTAATTTTGTTTTCAAAAGAAGCAGTAAATAATTTTTAGAACTTTAGTTCCCACAAAAAGAAAAAAAATCTTCAGTTTTCCAAGACTATTCAGACTGCAGTTTCACAAAACTATTCAATGTTTGGGAGTAATTTTTTATAAAATTCACATGCGCTGTACAGGAAATAGCAGTTTTTCTCCTCAGAAAATAATATTTCTGCACAGAAGCTTATTTTGTATGCAAGAAATGAAGTAATTGGGTACTTATTCTGTACAGGATTCTCACTTTGGTGTTTTTGGTTTTGGTGTTTTGGGCATGGAAAATAGCATTTTCTGTCCAGCAAACAGCTCTTTCCCTATTTGCTGTGTGAAAAATTCTAAATTTTTTCCACAAAAAGCATGAATTTTGTGTAGAATTAGTCCCGAACTTCAAAGATTTTCATTGGTCCAATATTCTTCTCATTCGGTTTTCCTAATACTCACGAACTATGTTTTCTGGCCATTTGTTGAATATTTTCAAATATTGTTTCCACACATGGTGAACACAGCCAGTGGTGATAGCCAATGCTAAGAAAGGGTAATATGTATCTGGAAGGGCACATATCCCACCACAGTCCAGCCTTGACTTATTTGTGTGAGCATCTGGCAAAGAGGCAGTGACCTCTGAGCTGACAACAGACAGAATTTGTTTACAACTGCAGCTGTCCAGACATGGGTGCCATCAACTCTTCAGGAGTTTGGAGGCAGTGATGGAATGTTGTCACTGTTCATGAGAGGTTGAATTGTTTGAAGGTGAGACCTAAAATAATTGAAGGAAATTTTGTATTATATTACATGGAGCCTCATATGTAACATTATTTAGGCTGGAAATTTCACTAAATTGTGGTTTAACCACATTTCAAAATTAATGGCTATGAGTTCTCCATTTTTTAAAAAAGTTTGGAATTGTTTCATTGCTTGCATTTTCATGATTGTGCATTAAATTATGCATTTTAAATATCAATGCAGTTAGATTGCACTGAATTTAGCACTTTAGTAACTATAATTGACTAGATATTTGAATCTTATGAATTTCCTTCTAATAACTTTCTCAGCAAAAACTTTGACTGGAGGACAAGAGGACTACGAATAAGCACTATTGGCCTATGGAACTGAACAGAAGTAATCCTTGGTTTGCTCCAAATATAGAAGAAATGGTTGTCTCCTGTTGGACAAGAGAGCAAAGATTTTTGGGTTTGAATGTTCTGTATTCTGGAATGAATGAAAAGATAGGTAAATGGTTGCTGGGGAAATAGACTTGATGATACAACTGGACAACACACCAGTAAGAAGATGCTACCAAGTTGGATACCTTGGATCATATCAATGGCTGTAGGCCCAGATGAGAGCATCCAATCACATTTTTGCCCCAAAACAATGGGATGTTTTTTTCTAAGACTTTTTTAAAAAGTAGGATGAAAGTCTTTCTCCTTATTAGCTGTCTTCCAATTTTTTCATGATTCCATGACTGAATTTTAGTAATTAAGTGATGACCACAGTGGATCAAAAAGCAGCTGTGCCCTGGAAGGGAAGCTCTCTTCTTGTTTGTTAATTTTCATATTTTAATTTTAATTGCTGTTTTTTTGTTTGTTTGTTTTTATCTTTTCCTGAGCTGTTGTAGTCTGAATTTACCCTTTTATCTTGATTCTAAGAAAAGTTTCAGGTTTGATAATGGCTTTCAAATGTGGAGTCTTCCATAGCTCAACATATTTTATTTCTTATTTTACCCTAGTGGGACCCAGGCTTCATTGCTTAATTTTACTCTTAAACACCATGACCCTTTCTCCCTGAACTAATTTTTCCCATCTGAAGTTTCCTGGATCATTCTTCAGTCTTTACTTGAGCCTTCAGGGCCCTACCTCTTGGAACAGCTTTTCTTCCTGAATCTTTAGGCTGAATGTTAACCAGCTGGGAGCACAGTAAGCTTTAACTGGAGAGGTAATGTAAGGTTAAAGCCAAATTTGATGTTTTAAAAAGGACTAAATGCATTTAATATTGAGTGTTGTAAATATTGATATGTAAGAGCCAATGTTATCTGAATCTTGCATCTAAGTTGTTTTAACTGTTATATTAAAAATCTGAAATCCATTTATTTTCACCTAATGTCTGGTATATTGTGCTGTCATCTCTGAGACTGGACTCCATGTTTATTTACTGCAATTTAAGCAAATTGTTAAATTAACTACTCCTATGAATATCTTCAAGCCATTTCTGGTTACAGTAGAGAACATTATTTTTAGAGCTATTATGTCTAGAAGAATGAAAAAGGATGAAGGTAGAAGAATGAAAAAGGATGAAGGTCATCAAATTAAACTGAACAGGTATAAGGATGTACAGTGGACTGGGTGGACCAAGAAAAGGAAACAATGATGGACGACTTGCAGCTGCCTCCTCTTTTAGTACTCTCCCCAAGACAGACAACCGGGCTATCACAGTCACATACCCACAAATCTGCTGATGCTGATTTTTGATGCCAGGTTGGGCATTATAAGATATTGATAATCCATAACATAATTGTGAATCAGAAGGACAGCTTGGCACAGACATTTGAGAATTGGATGGATATTAATCCCAATTGTGCCTATTTAAATATTTAGTATGGCACCAAGAGAGACTTGGCAGATGGGTATGGGTGTCGTGGTCTGTGGTAGGCCTTGGAAAAGTTACTTCATTGGGCTAAAACTCTCAGGAGCCTGAAGGTTTGGTGTTTTATTGTCTTGAAGGTCACCTTCCCAAGTTCAGGTCTGTAGGAATACAATTTGTCTCTCAGGAAAACCTGTTCTTGCAGGCTCTGGTTGTGTGTGCTTACATTGGATGATGGATATCAGGGATGGATTGGGATGTTTGTTAGAATGCCCATTATCCCACTGCCCAACATTGTCCCTGTCTGCATTTGTTGAAGGGATCTTGAACTTGGAGTTGATGAACAATAAGATTAGTTCATCTGGGATACCTCAATGTCCACGTCAAGTCTGCCTTTCCTGCGCTGGCCCAAGATTTCATGTCTGTGATGACATCCATGGATTTGTCCCAGCATGTTATCAGCCTTGAATATAAATCAGAACACCCAGTGCATCTGGTTTAGGAGCTAGTGTGTGATATTAATCCCAGTGCCACGGTCATAGACAATTCCTGTTGAAATTCGTTTGTATGGGGCTACTTCCTTTTGCAGGATTTCTATTAGATACTGAATCATTAATATTTTAGCTAACCTTTTATTCTGTTACTGTTGTTTTCCCAGTTTTAATACACTGTTTAATGTATTGCATATGGATATGATGTGCTTTAACTTATAGTGGAATTTTTATTGTGTTTTATGGTGTTGATTGTATTATTCTGTGGTTTCGTATGGCTTTCTGGATGAAGCAATAAAACCAAATTGAATTGGTAACCCATTAAAGACTGATGGAATATGATAGCTTCCTGAGTGCTTTCCAGTTGAAGTTTTGAAGCCCTTGTCTCATGTGGGAATAATGAGGTGGACATCAGGGACAGAGACACTCTCTGTGTAAGAGTTTATCATCACTCTGTGGTGATATGGGCAGCAAAGAAGTATGATTGCATTTTTCAAAAAATTATCCAGGAGCTCTTCTGAATGGTTTGAAGCTTGTTCCCTATAAACCTATGTTATGATCCCAGTGTCCTCAGATGTCCCAGGCTATTTGGACGATAAAGGATTTTTGCAAATTTTACAATTACACTGCTCCATTCACACAAGCTTAAAGAAGACCCAAGTGATGTTGTCATTAATTTGCAGACCTTCCGTATTTCTCATTGCTTCTTCCATCTTTTTCTTTCTTGCCAAACCAAACCTGTTAAAAAGAAAAGATGGAACAGTTTCTTGATGCCTTCTGTCTAGAAACACTCCAAGTGACTGATATCCACTTTGATCTTGCAGGATCTGGTTTTGTAAAGCCTGGTTTTGTAAAGCCTGGAAGTAACTTATTCAAGTACAGATTGAGCCTCCCTAATCCGAAATGTTTGGAACCAGAAACATTCCATATTTCAGATATTTTTCTGATTTTGGAACACCATACCCTTTTGCAGTAGCTTCATGTCTCTTTCATTCACTACTTGTGTTGTATATGAGATGCAAGTCTGGAGAGACACTGAGGATCTGCAAAATGGCAGGAATCCAAGTGTAGTGCTTAGGGCAAATCCATGCCTCCTGCAGTTTCAAAGATACTCAGTCTCTCTCTTTTTGCCACCAGCAGCTCACTGGTGGCTGTGACATTCATGCTGGTTTGTCCCTCAGATCTTTTCAGCAGGTTTTGTATATAGAACAGTATAAAATTAATGCATTCTTAACAGAAGGCATTACACTTCCTGCCACAGGAACAGAAATAGCATATTATTGGGGGAGATAATGACTAATGCAACAAATTGCCCCTTTTAAGATAATGTACCAAGCTCTGAATATTTATATGGTGCTTGGGATGTAGTTCTACCATACTGGTATAGTTATACCAGCTAGTATAATTTTGTGCAATGAATTTCAATTTTTGTGGTCTGATAATATAAACAATGTGCTTAGAATGATCCAGCCCAAAGTTTATTGGTGTGTTTAGCTTTGTGTTGAACAAGAAGAAACTGAATCCATTTTATATTTCTTAGCTTCCACACCACTCCCCTATCAGGGAAAGGAAAGGATGGATTCATGGAACCTGCCCATTCCTTGAAAACAGAAACTGAAGCTGATTATTCCAGCTACCTATTTGGAAGCTACATACAAAATGCAGCCTATAGATCCACAGTGGCGTTCCTAAACTGAACGAACTCCTCTAGCAATTATGTTATATTCTTAGAAAAATATAATTAAGGTGCTTTATGATATTTCTAATACAAAATATTTTAAAATTATATTCTATTTCCAATTGTTGTTATTGTTACTATTAATGTTGTTACTATTATTATTGCCGTTATTTTAAAATACTATTGTCAGTATTCTAACTACTATTTTAAAAAGCACACTGGCCCCCCAAAGGACAACCACAAGGCTACACTATTACAGTAACTCTGAAATTGCTGCAGAAATTCATTTTCACAATAGAAAAGAGTAAGATCTCTCTGGCACTTTTCAATGCTAGTCACAGATTGGAATAATATCCTTTCTGTGTAATGACAATGAAACCAGTGCCATGTGTTACATGATAAAGTGGAATATGATGAAACCTATTTTTCTTTTTTCTCTTTCTTTTTAAGGAGAATTTGGACACTAAAGCCAGGAGATATTAGTCCTCTTATATCTTTGGCAGGACTGACAGCAAGCAGTGGCACTAACGCAAAAATCTTACAACTGCTACACGGGGTTAGTACATGAAGTGAAGTCAAGGTTGCAGCTGTTCTCAATGATTCATATAATTCAGCTACTGTTCTTCTCACTAGTAGATAGAATAAATCCCAGACTGCCTACATACAGCTTGTCAAGATATTGGCAATTATGCTTCCTATCCTGACAGTTCAGAGCACAGCTTCCAAGACATCAAACTTGCTCAGCATTTAGTAAACAGATGGAGAAAGAGTTATAGTTCAGTGGTCAACCATATGCCTCACCTGCAAGTGATCCTGGGTTCAGTATTTCTCTTTTTCAGAAAAGCTCCTTGTTTAACACTCTGGGGACCCTCAGTTTGTCAGCACGGGCAAGACCAAGTTCATCCATTCCTGAGGCAAATGGAAACTTGGGAAAGCAGTGGCCTATGAAAGAATCATGACCAAGTGACCTTCCCATTTGGCACTCTCTTTCTTGCTGCTGTCTGCTGGTGCCACTTTGCTTTCACAGTACTGCTACTGCACTGATGCATTAAGAATATGTTCAGCCTTCTGCAGCAACTTCTCAGCTTGCTGCTGCTGCTGCTAGATACTACTTGTGTACTCAGGTCAATTTTTCTCCTCTTCCCTAGTTTGCTGGCATAGTATCACGGCTGCTTAGTGGACTATCACATTGAGTTTGGGGCCCTTTCACACATCACAGTTATAGAGAAATGATTCCGCTTTAACTCTCATGGTTAACTCCTTTGGAATCCTGATTTTTTTCAAAAAAAATTAGTGAGGCACTGAAATTCTGGCTTAGAATTCAAAGTATTCCTCTCTAAATGGCAAATCTCAGGAATTCACAGGATGGACCAATGGCAGTTAAAGTGGAACATAGTGTTATAATGGTCATGCCCTGCCTTGGAGACCCTGACACTGAGGAGGAGGATTCTGAATCTGAGGCAGAAGTTTTCCCAGAAGCTTGCTCAGTGGAAGATAACAAACAGGTTGCCATGTAACCAAAGTGGTTCTGTAAGAGAGAGAAATCCAGCCCATTGGTGAGAAGAAGGGCCAAGTGTTGTGAGGAGAAGGTCTATACAAGGCACAGTGACTTGCATTTTAGAGTTTTCTGTTATAGCTCTTCAGTCAACCAGGGGAGTTGTCTGAATAAGGGTGGTTGTTATCTTCTCAGAGGTTTAGAGAGATTCAGAGGACAAACCAAACCATTTTTGAGTTGGGTCAGAAAGTATGTTCTAAATTTGGGGATTAAGCCATTGAGGCAAAAGGGAAGCTAAAGGCCTGTGTGTGTGAAAGTTTTGTGCCTGTATGTTGAGTGAAGCTGTAAGAAACTGGTTTAATACCTTTTGAAGTTCTGTAGTGCTTGGAATTACTTATGACACCCAATAGCTTTTCCCTGTTTGTTATTTTAATAAGAATCACATTATATATTTATAAATTCTGAATCAGTGGAGTACTTTTCTTTAGTTCTAATCAGTTGGTAACATGCTACCACAGATCATTAAATCATTTTGAATAACAACTGAGAAGCTTTGCCCTTTATACATTAAGGAGGTGGTTTTAAAGGGAAAAGCAGAGTTGTATTGGGGGGCAGGATTGGCAGGGTGCTGTAACAGGCTGAAAGAGAAGCTGCTACTCCAGTCTGGGAAAAGGAAAAGCAGGCATGGGCCCCTCCATAACTACATAAATGATTTGCTAACAATGGAGAATGATCAGTGGTGTGATGAAAGCTTATGATTCTTAAGAATTGAAATGGAATTGGGGAGAGCAACTGTAACATACAACTTGCAGAAAAAAATCAGCAAAAGTTTGGCAGAAAATACAAAGTGAGCTAAAAGTTAAGGTCCCTCCTACAGGTTGTCAGAAACGGGAAATGATTTCTTCTTTACTTAGGTTAGCCATGGACAAAATGCAGTGTCCTATCTAGGTCAGGGCTGCACAGCTGATAAACAAACTGAATACCTCATGGGTCGGTACTTACGTTTATTCAGTAAGCACAAGGTCATAGTCAAAAATAGAGTCCAACAAAGTCCAAGGCAAAGTGAACAAGTCCAAAGTCACTCAATACAATCCAAGGTCAGGTATGGAGTTCAGGAATACAACCAGCAATCAGATAAGCTCTGACAACTATTGGAGGGGAAGGGCAGCACCTATATAGGTCAGCAGCTTAACACATCTGCTACCTAAGTAATTGCTGTCTCCTACATATTTGCTGTCTCCTATACAGTCAGCCCTCCACATTTGTGGGTTTCACTTTTGTGGATTTGATTATTCACAGATTATTTGCTGTCCCCTCTGCTGCCTCCCCATGCCATTTTTAATAGAGACTGCAAGCCTCATGAGACTGAGAAACTTCAAACGAGGCTTATAAGTCCCTATTAAAAATGGTGTAGGGAAGCGGTGGAGGTGGCTGTAAGCCTCACCAGCCCCCTACTTCTGCCTTGAGAAGGAACCCTGATGCCTCAAAGGAATCCATGGTGGGTTGAATACGGTGATCATACTTTTTGTGTGTGTTAAATATGGTTTGTGAGGGCCTAGATTATTCACGGTTTTTCCACATTCACGGGGGTCCTGTGTCTCTAACCCTGGTGAAAGTGGAGGGATGACTTTAAATCCTTTGAGAATGGTGCAAGTGCTCCCTTTGCTGTCTATGCTTGGCAAATGTAGGTACAGGTAAGTTGGCCTCTGTATCTGAAGGGGCAAGACTCTCTGCTGGAGCTGATATTGCACCCTGTTCTGTCTCTAGGATTTGTGGCACTGTAACCTCATCCTGTTCGGCAGGTTCTGGCATGTCCCCTGTTTCATTCTCTGAATCAGAGTTGGCTTCCATGCTCTGGAAGCAGGGCATGGGCATGACATGCAGCCTGCATAATCATTTTTGCACATCCCAAGGACCCCGGGGGGGGTCAAAAATGGCAAAAAAAAAAATCAAGAAACAAACATCTGCATTCCCATCAAATGGCCCACACAGGGCAGAAGCCATATAAATGTATGGAATGCAGAAAGAGCTTTAGTGGAGAGGTTGGGAGGGGACATTAATTGAGAGGAGTTGCTAATACGCCAGAGGACAGGATCAAAATTCAAAATGACCTGGACAGATTGGAGAGCTGGGCCAAGGCTAACAAAATGAAATTCAACAGAGAGAAGTGTAAGGTCTTACACTTAGGTAGAAAAAATGGAATATAGAAATATGGGATGGGGGACATGTGGCTGGATAGCTGTACGTGTGAAAGGGATTTAGGAGTCTTAATAAACCACAAGCTGAACATGATTCAGCAGTGTGATGCGGCAGCCAAGAAAGCCAATGCAATTCTCAGCTGCATCAATAGGAGTATAGTGTCTAGATCGAGGGAGGTACTGGTACCACTCTATTCTGCTTTGGATAGACCTCATCTTGAATACTGTGTCCAGTTCTGGGCACCCCAATTCAAGAAGGACATGGTCAGGCTGGAGCAAGTCCAGAGGAGGGCGACCAAAATGGTGAGGGTCCTGGAAGCCATGCCCTATGAGGATAGACTTAGAGAGCTGGGGATGTTTAGTCTGCAGAAGAGAAGGTTAAGAGGGGACATGATAGTCATGTTTAAATATCTGAAGGGATGCCATGTAGAGGAGGGAATGGGCTTGTTTTCTGCTGCTCTAGAGACCAGGACAAGGAACAATGGATTCAAGCTGCAGGAAAAGAGATTCCACCTGAACCTCAGGAAGAACTTCCTGACGGTCAGGGCTGTCCGGCAGTGGAATATGCTGCCTTGGAGTGTGGTGGAGTCTCCTTCTTTGGAGGTTTTTAAGCAGAGGCTGGATGGCTATCTGTCAAAGGGAGTGCTTTGAGGGTGTTCCTGCATGGCAGGGGTTTGGGCTGGATGACCCCTGGGGTCTCTTCCAACTCTATATTTCTGTGATTCTGTGAAGTAAATGTATTGCTCCAAAATGCACTCTATGGGATGTGGAAGATATTTACACCATGTTTGGAGGCCCCTTCCCACCAAGGGGAAAAGAATTTTTTACCAAATTTTTGCAAAGATTTTTTTAAAAAAGTTCTTCCCCAAAACACCCTCTAGGGATCAGAAAGTATTTTTGCCAAGTTTGGGGGCCACCCTTGGCCAATTTAGACCTAAGTGAGGCCTTTTTTTGAAACAAGAAGTGGACAGGAAGTAGCTTCCATTTACTTCTGGTTGTTAATAAAAGGCCTCCCTTGCACCAAAAATGGCTCAGGAAGGCTAAAAAAAAAAGGGTTAACTGCTCCTCACTAGAGGGCATCTAGTGGGGAAAAAATTGTTGTTGTTTTTTCCTTGTGGGAACAGATATGGTAGTGGATGCAGCCCTCCAAGGGGTTCTGGGAGACTAATGCAGTCCTCTACCATTTCACAGTTGCCTATCCCTGGTTCAGATCCACACAAGCGTGACCCTGAAGCAAAGATTTACATGGAAAGCCAATATTCCACTACCAGATAGTGAGACCCACTGAACTCCGGTAGGCATGTATGGGATTGTTCCTGTAAGTGTGGTGCATCCATTCCCAAAGAGCAAGTGTGAGGTGGCAGACCTTGACAGGAGCATATCTTTTCTATCATCCCAAGTATGGGTGGTAATCAAGAGCAGTACTAATAAGTAAGAAGCGTCAAGAGGTAAATAAAATTTTAACTATCTGACTAAGGTACAGTTTGTCTGGCATTAAGCAGAGTGAAGCAGCTCATTTAGGGTGTCATGGACATAGCTTGGAAAGTTACTTCTCCAAGGTAATTCATGACAGCAATCATCCTGAAGGCATGTGGTTACTATTACTGTTGCACTTTTCAAAAAGATAAATGTATACTTTCCTTTTTCTGAAAAATAACCAAAATAGAAAACAGATACTGTTAATGATTTTTTAAAAAAACTGTGCTACAAGCCAGTGATCTGTGGTATAAAACATACCCTCTTCTTGTTTACCTTATGGTTGCCTGAACACTCACAGCAGAGTACAGGACAAAGAACAAGATTGCACTTGAAATGGGTGGTATTCCTCTCTACCATTCAATGAGGCCACACTCTTATAGTTATAAAAGTTAGCATTAAAAGTTCTATTTACAATAGAAGTGATGCTATCCCTAATTCCTTTACAATTGTAATCAAATACATTTCTTTTTCATAGAGAAAAAAGACATAATTACATATAACACTCACTGTTTGTAACTACAGTTGGCCCTCCACATTTGCAGGTTTCACATTCATGGATTTGATTATTTGTGAGTTGCTCCAACCCTTGACCCACCCACCTCAAGTACTTCTTTTCCAAAGGAACTTTCCCTCTTGTTGGCTCTTAATCAGGCCTCACAGTTATTTGAAAATCCACCTCTAGTCCTCTTCTTCCTCTGCCAACTATTGCCTGGCCAGCTAAGGATGCCTCACAGCCTGTTTTTACAGCACCGCAATCCTTCTCCTGATGCCCCCGACAGAGGGGCAAGAGAGAGGAAGCATAGGGCTACCATGCCAACTCACCCCCTTTCCCTGACCTTGGTCCTTTCCACACGGGGTAAGTAGTACAGCGTGATGCGACCTCTGATGGAGGTCGTCTGCATCTTGGGAGTGGACTGGGTTGGACTACTTGTTGCAGTTCCGCACCTCAGTCTGCTCCGGAGCGACCCGAAGTGGTCGCGCAGTGTGCTTTTTAAAAACCTGTTTTTACAGGCTTTTCAAAAGCACAGAGCGCACCAATCCGTGCCACTCTGTTCCTGCGCTCCAGTGCAGATTTGCAGGCATGCACCAGTGCGTGCCTGCATATCTACCGGGGGTGGGCTTCCAGCTGGCGAGCTTCTCCAGTTGGTGGAGAGCCTCCGCCAGCCAGAAGCCACCATTTTGGACCTCAAAGCTGCCATTTTGGATGCCAGGGACTGCGGAACAGCAAGCTCTCACTGCTCTGCATGGGGACGGACTTACCCGGCTGCCAGTAAGCTCCGTTTCAACCCGTTTCCCCCCGTTTCCCCCTCCATGTGCAGAAAGGGCCCTTGTTTGGACCCTGGGTGCTTATTTTCCCCAACATGCCTTGGCCCCCTTCCTACAGACACGCACACTTTTATATTTGTGGTTTTTCCACTTTCATGGGGGCCTCTAACCATAGTAAATGTGAAGAGCCAACTGTAATTACTTCCAAGCTCCAGTCAGGATAAGGCAAAAGCTGTTAGTTGCTTTAGTTACTTCCTACTACACTAGGGAGTAGTGCTTATGGGATTTTAGTGAAATCAAAGTTACATATTCCAGATTTCTAAAGTTTGGGAGAAAGTGCCTTTATTTTTATCAGTATACTGCAGTGCTGTTTTTAAAAGCTATCTTGCACTTTTAAAAGACAGGGTAGATATTTCCTTAGGTCATTCAAAAGACATTTCTGTTGAGGCTTGTAATTTACAAGTTTATTTAAATTTAAACATTAATTAAAAGCTAGCTGATTAATCAATTAAAGCATCTTTAGCCAGTTGGCAGCCCTGTCTTGCTCATCAGTCATCTCAGAAACAAGCAGCAGGATAAAGAAGACACCTTGCCTTTTAAGGAAGGAATTTCAGAAGACTATTTTTGGTGCCCTCTGTACTATTTTTCTGTAACATAGTCCACATATTACTATGTCAGTCATCTCATTGCCATGTTCCATTATGATTTATCCCAATAGATGAATGACAGATAGAAGATTTATCACAGCAAGAGAAGAAAAGAAGAAATAAAGGAGAATAGGAAATGGATACTAAAAATTTACAAAGCACATGAATAAAGGGAAACCATGAATTTCCAATGTGTTTTAAAATATGAACTCAGTCCAAAATACAGCACACTAGAAACTTCCCACAAAATGGCCATTGCCTATCAAAATCTGCAATGAGGATATTATACTTCTTTCTTTCACTTTTATTCTTTTGGATAGAGAGTGCTCTTTCTATGCTTAAATCTTGGGTGTGAGGAAAATCATGCAAATTCCAATTTTAGACTTCCAATAACAGTCAGTCCAGAGTTTATTCGTGTTTTGAATCTGAAGCAGTCAACATTATTTTATCCAATATATGAGTAAGCATACAATTATCCCTTAGGTAATAAACAGTACAAAGCAGTAGCTTGAGTGTTGGAGTAAGACTCTGACAGACGAGGGTTCAAATCCCTACTCAGCCATGGAAACCCACTGAGTGATCTTGGGCACGTCATTCTCTCTCAGCCTCAGAGAAAGGCAATGACACACCTCCTCTGAAGAAATCTTGCCAAGAAAACCCTGTGATAGTTTTGCCTTAAGGTTGCAATAAGTCAGAAATGTCTTGAAGGCACACAGCAACAAAATAAACAGTAATGTTGGGGATATACAGAGGGCACCTTTGAAAAACTACAAGGGTCTAAATCCAAATATTAGTCTTAACTAGAGTAGACAAACAGAACCAATGGGAATTTGGGAATACCTGTGTAATGGGTGTCCCTATCTTCATATACTTGCATAAGTATAGGGACCAATTTAGCCCTTAGGCCAAATGTATGGAGGCCAAAAATAGTGCCAGCAGTATATTCTTTTCGCTCCCAACATAATCAATGCATGATTGAAGATGTCAAAGGGGCTTATGCTCTCTGTTTCTGCCCACATCAACCACCACCCATTTGAGATATATGTCCCTCAGACTGCCAGCCATGAAACACATATCTCCCAGTCTTATTATTTCCTCTCTTTTTTAGAGGAAGTAGGGAACATTTTTCCCAATACCTACAAAATAATTTCAGGATGTAAACATTGTGAGGATGTTTGAATCCAAGATCACTAGAAGTTCAATTCCATGCCTCTCAACTCAGCACTAGGCCCCACTGGCACTCACTGTGTGCTTCCAGTAAAATGTACATGAGCTTGTAACCTAAATAGGGTAAAATTTAGTATATTGTGTTCATCCTGTTACATTATTCGCACAAAATACACAAGACGGACAAGTAGATATACAGGGGACATAATTAGAGAGAGAGGTCAAATGTTTAATGACAGCATCTGACCTGCAGCCCTCTTCCCCTGAGAATCTAATCATTTCTCCTTTACAAACTCAGTGTCCTTCAGGAACTGAGATCTGGTGTCAGTTTTTTTCTTTACTCTTTTGAGATGAGGGAAACAAATGGTTTAGTTGTCACAGGAGAGAGAGAGAATCTGACATATCAGCCTGCTGTAGCCTGCCTTCTCCTATGCATAATAGAGGGAGACAAGAGAAAGATAATGAGCAGCTAGACTAGAGGAAAGATTAGATGCTACTGGTATGTGTCTTTTTTTAATTGACAACTACCTTTGCTATTTATGAATATAATCAGCTGCCCTTTCTGTTGATCCTGCATCAGAAGTGCAATGTAGGTTCAGACTTGCAAGAGTTATTGGTATTAACTAAGGGCAGGTCCTGGCTTGGTGGCCACTGCTTTCCTCCTTGATAGTGAGAGCTTGTGTGTGCCTGGAATGATGTGAGCACAAGCTATAGCAGGATGGGGGAATATGTGGCCCTCCAGATGTTTCTGGACTGCATCTCCCATTGTGCCTTACCATTAGTTATTCTGGCTGTGGTTGGTGAGAGCTGCCATTTGATAACATCTGGTTACAACTTCATTTTATCACTGACTGGGTTGGTGCAGTGACATGCAAAACTCTTGCTAATCTCAACAGCAGATTAGTTCAGGATGTTTGAAATGTACCAGGAAGAAAGGCAACAGTGAAAGCCGACCATTAGGAGCAGAATAGTCCTCAGCCCTAAGCTGACTCCAAGGAAGCAGAGGCTTGCTCCTAAGGCTCCCCATTTTATATCCTCATAGCAGCATGAGTCTGCCATAGACCAAGAATCTAAGTAAGCTGACCACTCTATAAGGGAAACTACAATTCAAATATGCTGAAGTATCTAGGATAGAATCTACATGACAGCATCTTCTGAACCCTTTCTGAATCTGTTTCAATTTATTTTTGATTCAGGTCAGCCCCTGGCATGCCACACTAGTATCTTTAGTCTGGCTCTCACCTGGTCTTGCGGGCTGTACGCAGGTGTAAAGGAGTAAGGAGGTATGCCAGCACTGTCCATGTGAGCCTTTCATTAGCGTAACATCCAGTATTGTCTTGGCCACACAGAACAGGATAAACTACAAGCCCTGGGATTTTTTGGAAAAAGATACTGCACATATATGTATGTGTGATTTTCATACACACACACATATGTGCACATACACACAATTTGGAATAATTTGTTGAATTGTTCAATTATAATCTGCTTATTTGTATTTCCCTGCCTTATTTCCTCCTCATTTGCATGTGCCCTCTGCATTATCTCTGTTTTACACAGTACAAGCCTATATGTGTCTTCTTCAGTACTCCCAGGTAAAAGCTGTCTTTTGCTTTCATGGGAAAAGGGGGTGAGTTTGGTTTATCTTCCAGAAGCCAAATGGTGTGAATGAAACTGCTGAGCTTCCTTGGCCCTAATTCTTCTTCCTCTTGTTGTGCGCCTACAAGTTGTTTCTGACTTATGGTGACCCATATCACAGGATATTCTGGGGGCTGAGAGTCTGCAGTGAGCCCAAAGTCACTCAATGGATTTCTATGACCGAGCAGGAAATCAAACCCTGGCCTCCAGGCTCATAGTCAAAGGTTCAAACCACTACACCATGCTGGCTCTCTCCCTGGCCCTTGCTCACCCTCAAAACAGTAGATGTGTGGAATGGCTGTGTCAAAGACCTTCAGATTCCCTCAGGATCTGATTTACCAGAAGCAGCAACAGCTGAAAAGGATCTCTCCCTAACCAGCCAGTCCTCAGTCCCCTTGGATTGTCCCCAAACAGGAACACTGTTTTATCTGCTCTCTGCCCCCCCATTTGTTCTTTCTGGGGGGAAAACACACCATTTGCCCTCATACAGCATTCTGAGGCAAATACCATGTGGTGATGTGTATGTGTCCTTGTTCCCAGGTTGGAAAGAGGGGGGGAAAAACCTAGTTTCCATGTAATAAATAACAACAACAACAGAAACATCAGTTCACCCTCTGCCTACCCCCAGTGCAGGATCAAAGCTGAGACTAAACCTGGATGCAGACAACATGTATAAAGGACCGAAAAAAGTTTGGATTACCAGAACGGAGGTGGAACAAAAGGTGATTGTTTTTATCCCACATTTAACCTGTGAGAGCAGGAAGAGGGTTTAACTCAAGAGTCAGCAAACATTGTGTGTCAACATAGGGCTAGGATGGAGCCAAAATGCATTTTCAGATCCATGTAGATTGGCCCTATGTACATTGTTTCATCTACAGGACTTTAGTAGTTTTATAATTCAACTTTTTAAAACTAAAATTGCAGCAGTCTACTTGTACACTGAAATGTAGTGAGAAACAGCATACACAGGATCACTCACAAGTTAAAGCATAACTATTCTAAGTACTTTTACTTTGCAACCAAAAAGGTCCCTTGCTGGTTCAGACTATGGTCCACCAAGTCAAGTGTTCTTTGCAAGAAGCATAGAAACAAGCAGAATTTTTCAAGTGGTTCTTTTTGCCTATCCCTGTATCCTTGAATACATTGGAATGTATGAATTGGTGGAAGAGCTAGAGACAAGCCTGAACATTTAGGTCAGAAAGAGCAGTGCCCTGTTCAAACAAAAGAGGATCAAGAGTGTTGTCTGTAGGCTTGCCAGATCCCAGTCTCAGTGTGGAGATCTCAGAAAACTGAGTCTCCAGTTTTCATGGGTCACCTCCAGGTGAGAAACGAAGATGCAAAATCTCCAGTCTTGATGGGCTCATTTCCCTCAAAAAATGAAAGGACTGTGGGCACATCTCTAGCTCAGCTAGCAAAGCAACAGCTTGTGACTTAATTTGGAAAACTTAATTGATTTGTTACTGCAATAGACTCTCCAGGGGATCAATTTAGTTAGCTTCCTCCTTCCTTCATAATTGCTGTGGTGCCAGAGCTCACCTTCCACTCTGCTCTACATTCACCTTCTGGCTAGAAGCAAGTAGGCTATACTAAAGTTTCTTTATCCCACCTTCTTTAAGCACTGAAGAAAAAAATAATCCCTTCATTTCACTTTAAGATTTCTGTGTTAGTTACCAAACAGGAACATACATTCTTTGTATGTGCATACACGTTGTAATGACAAGCTATGATGCTTAATGACATCACCAGAGATTTTCCTAGGTCCCAGGTTCTGGCCTAGAAACCTCAAGGTCTGGGGTAATCCTGAAGTGGCAGCCCTAGCTGTTTCACTAGACTGATCAAACTAAGTGGTTTCACTGGATTGATGAGTTTCCAAGGGTATCTTTTGCAGTCTCTAGAATGAATAACACAGAAACTACTATCAACCAACTATCAAAGAGGTGGCCTATGTTAGGAAAGCTTTGGACATGGAAACATAAGGCAGGATTCTATTGGTGTCACATGCATGTGTAAGTTCCCTTAGACATGTTGTTGTTCTCCTTCAGCCATTGCACAATGGTCCTATTCAATTTACATTCGCCCAAGCCGAGTTTCACAAGGTGAAAAATCATTGCACATATGGCTATGCATTCTTAGTTGGTGCACAAGTATTTCCATGCAGAAACCCCATTTTCTGAGTGGAAAATATATTTTCTAGGCAGAAATACATGTGATCAGTGTCCACATTTCAGTGTCTTCAATTTACGACTTGATTCACTGGGTTTGCAGAGATGTGCTGGACTGCAGCACCAATACCTTATATGATTGGTTTTGCAATGTCAGCATTCACAATAGGGGTGGCACCGAACAACCATCACATAGTTCTGTCAGCATAGATTTATGCTACACAATCACAATGATCTCAGCCAAAAATGATAATCACAACACTGGGTATAGTAACCCATTCGTCTAAAAACCTTCCTCAGCAGCTATCCTTTGATTTCTAGAACATGACTTTTTCATAAAAGCAGATCAATTCTCTAATCCCATCCTGTATTTTATTATTCCTTCTCATCCATCTGAAGACAATCTGAAAAACCTCATTCATGAAAAATTTTGTAGACATAGGCTGGCATCCTCTTACTGATATACAGCAGTGTAACAGTGGTGTATGCCATTTTTGGAGTCATCATGAAGGGAATTCAATACCTCCCTTGCAAAACAACCCCCAATCTGCTAAAAATTCACCTTGTTCCTTCCTTTCAAATGCAGCCATTTAGTAGCTGTGAGGAATGGAAGTAGGGCTGTGGAGAATGGCATGAAAAGCTGTGTCCCTGTAACTGGAAACACAATGACAGGACCTCAGCAAATGTTCCATGTCAGCACAGGACTAGAGAACCCCCAGGAGTTATTGGGAGATGACATTATTGTTGTGCATCTGACTATAGGGACATAAATGATTCTCCACTGCCCTCATTCCTGACCACCACTAAATGGATATGCTGGCAGGAGAGAAGGAACCAGATAAGTGCTGTGAGGAAAGAGAGAGAGGATGGAGTGGATTTCTGCTTCATGTCCCAGTGCAGAAAATTGGCCTTGATATATATGAAATGAAGGAGAAACAGAAGGAGGAGAAGTTTGTAAGATATCTGTTTTTCCTTACCTCATGATCTTGTAGTTAGCATCCTTTGTTTTGTGACTGATCATGGGAACTTCTAATTTCATCCTCATAGGCAATTAAAGTGATATTTAAGTGCTCTGGGTTTACTCCTTTAAGAAGAAGAGAAAAGAAGAGTCCAATAGGTTTCCTCTAGTTCACAAGTACTCAATGCAGGTATGGGCAAAATGCAGTCTTCTAGATGTAGTTGTACTGCAACTGCCATCAGCATGTTCAGAATAGCCAGTGGTGAGGACTGCTTAGGTTTGCAATCCAACAGAATCTGGAAAACCATCCATTGTCTACCCCTGATTTAGGGCAGCAGTTGTTGAGTCAGAACACTCACTGCACAATATGTTCATTGCTGCATTATTGACTATCTGAGTTTGACTGTAACTTATTTGCTGCTCTGACTTATGGTTATTCCAGAACCAGTTCAGAACTTGCTGGAGTTGACTGGTCAGCACAAACAAATGCTCCCAGAAAGGAATCAGTGCAGACCAGAGGCGATATTGACACCTGATTGTAATAGTTTTTATATACACCAGCTGTGAGAAATCTCTCATCACAAAAGACAGTGCTGCAATCTTCTGCAAGTGCTTTTTCCATTGCAAGAAGATGCCTCACGTGAGCATTTATTGGTGTTTAATCAAAGCTACCTGTAACAATATCTGAATATCTAAATCACATCTTTTTGCAACCAGCCCAGTCATCTTTTAGTTAGCTCAGCTTTAACCCCTGCCTATCTCATGTCCCTCTGCAGTCTCATAGCTATCAGTCACAGATTAAATAGGACACCTATTTCCCACATACAAAGTATAAAGATACATTACAAATTTATAATGTGTGAGGAGATCTAGTTCTAAATGCTGCTTATCAATGATCCCACAAAGAGAACAGGTTGCCATTCCCAGGACTGTCAGCAAACAAGTTCGTTCTCTGAACTATTCATAAAACTTATTTGCATATGAATCCTGTGATGGGAATCAATGCAAAGATCACTCTGTGACTGAAAACATGTTGAATGAATGGATTCCTTAGAACAAGAATTGTTTGGCTGACAACTCAGAGAAGCTATTTAAAGGCTCCAGTTTATGCCCACACAGTCATCAGGTCAAAGTTGTTGTCAAGATAAATGCCTAATTTTAAGCATTTATGCTACCTTTAAATAATGGTGTCATTATATTTTCAAATAACCTATTGACTGCAGCACCCACAAATTCAGACTCTGCTTTCAGAGTTTGCTGCACATAATAGACACCATTTGGAAACAATGGTCATGATCCCTCTTCTCTCCAAAACTGTTCCCTCTTGTAACTATTTTATCTAAAGCCTATTTTTATTTCAGATTTAAACTTTCATACAAGTTTTGTTTTTGTTTTTGTTTTTATAAATTGAGGGAGTTTATACACAATACAAGTGCTTAACCTTATTTCCATATTATACAACAATCTTACATTATTTCTCTATTAATTCCTTTCCCACTTTGTTATCAAATGTACATATTAATTTGTATGTTACAATCCCTCTTTCCTCTCCCTCCCTGCCTTCCCTCTCCCTACCCTTTCCACTCCTTCTTCCACGTTTTCTCCATTCCAAACTCTTTATTCTCTTTCTTAAACTAAACCTCCTTCATGTGAAATTTTTTGTTGTTGTCTCTCCTTCAATTAATAATATTTTCCTCTCTCTCCTAATTCCCACCTTACCTTAACTGTTACCCTACAATTCCTTTATTGTATTCTTTACCTCTCTTCTCATTTCTCTTTCACCCATCTAATAATACCTTGCCACTGCCTTTCGAATTGTTGAGTTGAATTACCTTTTAAACTGTTGGATAATTTTTCCATTTCCATGATGTCCATCACTTTTAATTTCCATTCTGTTTGAGGGGGCTCTTTTTCTTCTTTCCAATATTTCGCATAGTTCAACCTCGCTGCTGTTATTAAATTTAACAATATTTTCTTTTTCTTCTTCATTTGACTCTTCTCTTCAATCATATTTAATAAATATATCTCCGGATTCATCTCAAAATTCACTTCCAGCAACTTGGTTAAACTATCATGAATCTTTTTCCAATATTTTTTTGCTATGCGGCATAGCCACCATGTATGAAAGTAGGTTCCCATTGTTTTTCCGCACTTCCAGCATTGCCCACTTCCTTTTCCTGTTATTTTCTTTAGTTTCTGGGGGGTCATATACCATCTATGCATTGATTTGTAAAAGTTTTCTCTTAATGTCAAACTCTGTGTAAATTTTATATCTTCCTTCCATACTTTTCCCCATTTTTCCAATTCTATATTTCGAGCGAGATTTTGCGCCCATTTTATCATATAGTCCTTAATCTGTTCCTGCTCCAATTCTCTTTCCAATAAAATTTTATAAATTTTTGAAACTGTTTTTTTCTCCTTTTTCATTAAGATTTCATCCAATTTATTCTTTTCTCTTTCCCAACCTCTAGTTTTCAAATCCATTTTATACCTTTCTTTTATTTGCCAGTATGGGAACCAATCTAATTCTGTATTCTGCTCTTTAAGTTCTTCTCTACTCTTCATCTCCGGTGTTCTTCCTTCCCATCTTATTATATCTGTATATCTTAGTATTCCTCCTTGTTTTGGTCCTGTTATTCTAAATGCTTCTTGGGGTGATGTCCAAATTGGTAATTTATTGTAAAATTTCTTGTTGATCGTCTGCCACACTCTCATCAAGGCTCTTTGAATGTAGTGATCTCTAAATTCTCTATTTATCTCCACCTTGTTATAACATAAATATCCGTGCCATCCAAAATTTACATTAAATCCTTCCAATTCCAATAATTTATCATTTTCCAATTGTATCCATTCTTTTATCCATTCTAGACAGCATGTTTGATAGTATATTTCTAAATGTGGTAGTCCGAATCCTCCTCTCTCTTTACTATCTTGTAATACCTTCATTTTTATTCTTGGTTTCCTCCTTGCCCATACAAATTTAGATATTTCTTTATTCCAACTTACAAATGGTTTTTTATTATTAATTATTGGGAGATTTTGGAACAGGAACAAAATCTTTGGGAGCACCGTCATCTTTATAGTATTTATCCGTCCTAATAATGAGAGATCCAATTTATTCCATATCTGCATGTCTGATTTGATTTGATTCCAAATTTTTTAATAATTATTTTCATAAAGTTCCAAATTTTTCTTTGTAATATAAATGCCCAAGTACCTAACCTTTTTCTCAATATTAAATCCCGAAATTTCTTTCAACTCTTCCTCTTCTTTTTTGGTCATATTCATTGTTATTAATGATGATTTATTCTTGTTTATCTTAAGACCCGCCACCTGTCCATATTCTTTCAATTCTCTTAGCAAATTGGTCAGTGTTTCTTTTGGATCTTCTAAAAATACCACCATGTCGTCCGTGAAAGCTCTTATTTTATATTCATTCTTCTTTATTCTTACCCCTCTTATCTGACTTGATTCTCTAATTTTATTGCTCATAATCTCCAATGTCAGAACAAATAAGAGCGGTGAGAGTGGACATCCTTGTCTCACCTCCTTTGAAATCTTGAACACTCTAGATCTTTCTCCGTTAATTACCAAATTGGCCCTTTGATCTTGATATATTACCTCTAATCATTCTTTGAATTTTACTCCACAACCATACTCTTCAAGACTCTTTTTCGTAAAATCCCAAGAAATGTTATCAAAGGCCTTCTCCGCGTCAAGAAAAGTCATTGCAAATTTTTTTCCAGGGTTTTTATCATAATATTCTATGCAATTTAGAACCATTCTTATATTTTGTTTGAGATTTCTACCCGGTAAGAAACCAGTTTGATCTTCGTGAATATAATCTTGGAGTATTCCTTTTAATCTTCTATTTAATATTGCTGTAAATATTTTATAGTTGATATTTAATAGTGATATCGATCTATAGTTTCTCACATCTTTAATGTCTTTTCCTTCTTTGGGAATTAAAATAATATTTGAGTCTTCCCATGATTTTGGTCTACCTTCTGTTAATAATGTCTTTATCATTTGATAATATGGTGTCGTCAATTCTTCTTGTAATTTTTTATAATATGTTGCTGTAAATCCATCCGGCCCTGGGGATTTCCCCTCTTTTAATTCTTTAAATGCTTCTATCACTTCAGACATGGTGACTGAAGAATTCAAATATTTATGATGTTCCTCTGAAATCTTCCAAGTTTTGTTTTTTAAGGTACAAATAAAACTCATTCACAATAATTACAGGAGCTGTAATATTTCTGATGTAGGTATTCACCATAGCTGACAGTGAATCAGAATCTCATGTATTCTTGTGTCAAAGGGAGGTTTTCAAGTGCTGTGTTCTATTTGATAAGGGTGCATTATTTCAGGGATAAGCTAAAAAAAAAAAAACCTAATTTATGAACTGAAGATGATATATACTAATTACCTAATTAGATCAAAGTCTGGTCACACATCATTTTCCATATGGTAACCGGAACTACCAGTTGGCTGGCACTACAGCCCTGCAGGCCCAAAACTGGCCAAAGCAAAAAATGAAACATCATGCCACTTCCAATGTGCTGGCAATCTACCAGTGCAGCCTTTGAAGGGGCATGATTTCTTCCCATGCAGTTGCTCACTTCAGTTATATGGTCGCATTGCTCACATAATGGGCTGTTGCACAAATAAGTCTACTCTTTGTGCCCATGTAGGAAGAAGGAGGTTGTTGGATCCAAACCACATGTTCCCCAAATGCCTCGCTTGGCAGAGGGCATCCACAGAGTCAAAGAAGTACAGAAGATATGGCTTGAACAATTGCCTGTGCCATTAAACTATCGTCAAAGGCACCCCACCCACACTGCTTTGTCTCTGTGGACTTCCCACATACACACACAGAAACATTTAAGGTGGGTTGGAGCTGGCAGTTCTTTTCTCCCATAGTGGCCACCACAGAAACCTTTTTCTTATTGTCCATGCCTTCTCCATCATTTTCTTCTTGCCCTCATTTTTACTGTTGGTATAACTACAATATTTCCCTGAATCCAGCTACTACACTGCCCATTCTTTTGAATCAATGGAACTGACATAGATGCAAACTTACTAAGTTTCCATTAACTAGTAATTAGATTTAGCCAATATGTAAATTATATGAATTATATGAAACTAAAAATGTGCACGCTAGCTGCAGTTCAAAATACATTTTCAGCATTGTCTCCAGAGAATAACCAATTTTCCCAACTTACACTGACTGCATGTACCCATTTTATTACTTGACTTCAGAGTTATCAGTACTTTTCAAGCTGATTGCGTTACACAGAAGTTTACTGCAGCATTCTAGTAGGTACCCTTGCTTGGTTGTTGAACAGCAGTTACAATGCAATTAGTGCCAGTTAATGGAAAACATTACCAAGGTGCATATTGTTATCAATCACATTCCAGTATAAAGCTGGCGGTCGTATTAATATATTAATGTAATTATGGACTGATGAACTGTTCAGCTGAAAACTGGCTTTAGCCAAAATGTCTTTTTTTTCCATTCCTCTCTTTTCCTCAAATAATGGAGTTCATATAATTCAATAGTATTTTATTTCTTGCATATCTGTAAAATGAATCCAATTTATAGTTTATGGTGAATTCTGAATATTGTGCAAGTTTAAATAGCTTTGGAATAAAATAATTGTAACACAGCAAAAGAGCTCATATCCCTTGACTCAGGAAGATTTAGGCTCTATCTGCCCCACGTGGCTGCCCTGCCATGGGGACATGATCACAGCATTCCACGGGTTATGCTTCCGCACGATGTCGTCATGGTCCCGCTGCCATCTTGCCCCCAAGTCTCGCAATCATGGTATTTGTAAAACGGGGGTCCTTTCCACACTGTGTGGCTGCCCTACCATAGGGACATGATTGCAGCGCCCTGCAGATTGTTGCAGTCCTGCCACTATCTTGTCCCTGCGTATTGCGTGAGTGCGGTATTTGTAAAACGGAAAAAATCCATTTTACACTTACTATTGTATTGTGCTGCTGCTTTTTCTGGCCATGTGGAAGGGTGGAAGTGTGCTGGTGATGCCTCCCTTCCCTGTTCAGCAATGGCAAATGCCCAGCTACACTGAGGAAGGGAAGAGGCGGGGCCAAAGTGCTCCCCTCCGCAGCAACGAAGTGAGGTGCGGAGAGGAAAGTTCCTGGTGTGCTTTCCTTTCCACTGGGGCTGTAGCACAAGGACATCGCTGCGCTCTATCGTGCAGAAAGGGCATTAATATTTCTGTATAAACTACTAAAACCTTACCCTTCTTGCACAGAAAGACAGTTTTCCCTTATTGCTGCATTTGATCCATTAAAAGCAAGGTAGCAAGTCTAAGGCCTATTTGTTTAGGAAGCAAATATGTGTATTAAAAGGAGTAGGAAAGTTATTTATATTACCACTAAAAGATAGTCAAAACAATATCAAGGAAATGACTGGTATATTTGGTTTTTTTCCTAATGTTTGTAGTGCTGTGCTTTGTTTTTTTTAAAAAAAAATGTTTAATATAAATATAAAATGATACACTTTCAAAAGATGGAAAATGTCAACAACGCTAATAGTCTAATCTTAGCTAAACTCTTTTTTTTCTCCCACATATAACCATCCACCTCCAGTTTAAACGTGCTAGGAACTACAAATGTAACATACTCTGAACTCAATCCTGTGGTATGAAATACAAAATAAAGTTCTGTAAAATTAATACAGAACATATAAAATACAAATTTTGTCTCTTGTGATATGCATTGCTTTAGGTCCCATAGTCACGTTGTTGTATTACTATATGTATCTAGACTATAGGACTGTGCAACTGCCACAAAGGATTGTGGTATTTGTTAGAGACAATAAACTGCAAAGCCCAGTGTTGCCTCAGACAAGGTTGGATCAACTATTCCCCTAACAGGCACACGCACACACAAACTTCTGTAGAAGAATTTTTCAACCATGAAAGTGGTGCAGAATATTGTCAGCTTTTAAGGTCAAGTAAAATGAAAGCTTTTCTTAAGTTTTCCAGGAAAGAAAGAAAGAAAGAAAGAAAGAAAGAAAGAAAGAAAGAAAGAAAGAAAGAAAGAATTGTTGCTTTTCAACTTCTCTGGCCCAGTAGAGTTCATTAGTATCTAGAGAAAGAGTGCTCCATGGAAGTGATACTGCATTGTGATGTAGTGTCATTTCTGGCAACTTCTTGTGGAAAGATGACTTTCTTTTTGGCCAGTTGTAGAATAAATCTGCCATCATTTTCTTTATGGCTAGCCCAATCTGACTTGAAAGCTTTTCAGTTCCCCCCCACACCATTTTGTTCTATCCTTTCTCCTTCAAAATAATGAAAAACAAAAATGTATAATGTGTGCCACAACCATTTGCTTGTTATATGTGAGTTGTTTATTTCCTTGGAGTGTGATATTGGATCTCCACTGATGCAATTTCATACACACAGGGAGAGCTTAGAAATTTAAATTTTATGGGCTACAGGTACCAGAATCGTTCAGCCACTGCTGCTGCTGCTGCTGCTGCTGCTGCTGCTGCTAGGGAGATTCCAGAAACTGTAGTCACAAGAAGTTCCAGCCTCTGGATGCTGGTGAATGTCTCTTGCACAGTAAAGATATTGGATTTATGTAAGAACATTTGGGCATAGTCCTAGCTAGCCTGTAATTGTTTGACAAAAGATGGAATTGGACTGTTAAAGGCATGCAACTCAGCAGTCGCAGAGTTCCATTGTTCTTGTTGGCTGGATTGATTTCTGGTGCTTCACAGCAACTTGGCAGTGGGAAAAAGATGGACTTCGTTCACACCTGCACTTCTTGGCTCATTCCCTGTAACCATATTAACAGGCTACTTCAGAATAATGTTGCCATTTGTTGCATATGTCCTCAACAGGCAGCATCTTCTTTTTCTTTTCTTTTCTTTTAATTTTCCTATATAGAGGGGAGCGGAATTTTGAAACATTATGTAGGTATTGTCTATTCCAGCTCCTACCATATTTCAACATGCAATATCACAAACTAGCTTCTGGATAACTCCATAAATTGTTTAGAAGTTAGAACTCCTGAATAATGTCATTTATCTATTTCTCCATCTAAAACATTTTTTTAAATTTATCTACCTACATTTTTGGTACATTATAGCAGCTGTACAATGTCTTGCTGATACTCAATCAACACTGGTACTCAAGAAACGGTTTATCAGTCAGACAGCATTATTACAAATGATTCTTAGCTTACATTTTATAAATGAGAAAGATGGCTGTTTCATTCCAGAGCAAAATGTCATAAGAAAAGTTACCAAGTAAAATAAGTTTCATTCAAAATTTTGCAGTACTTCAGATGGAGTAAAAAGACAGAGACAGTTAAGTATATAAAATTTTGAGACGTGTATTTTCCAAGTACTAAGTGAGAAAATCCTGTACTATGATCACTGAGGAGGTATTGGGGCATGAACCTGTAAAATGGCCACTGTATCTCATGCATACTGAATTTTTTTTAAAAACCGCTTTAGAATGACAAATATGCTTCCAGAGTTCTTTCAAAACCATCAAGCATTCATTGCCGCAAGACATGCTGTGAAGTAAATTAGAAGTGTTGTGTAGTTTCTACTATGGCTTGACTTGTACTAGTAAGAGCTTCATTCAAATCCTCACTCATTTATGAAACTCCCTAGAGATCCTTTTGGTCAGTCATAGAATCATAGAAACGTAGAGTTGGAAGAGACCACAAAGGCCACACAGGCCATCCAGTCCAACCCCCTGCCATGCAGGAATACCTTCAAAGCACTCCCTTTGACAGATGGCCATCCAGCCTCTGCTTAAAAACCTCCAAAGAAGGAGACTCCACCACACTCCAAGGCAGCATATTCCACTGCTGGACAGCCCTGACCGTCAGGAAGTTCTTCCTGAGGTTCAGGTGGAATCTCCTTTTCTGCAGCTTGAATCCATTGTTCCTTGTCCTGGTCTCTAGAGCAGCAGAAAACAAGCCCACTCCCTCCTCTACATGGCATCCCTTCAGATATTTAAACATGGCTATCATGTCCCCTCTTAACCTTCTCTTCTGCAGACTAAACATACCCAGCTCTCTAAGTCTATCCTCATAGGGCATGGCTTCCAGGACCCTCACCATTTTGGTCGCCCTTCTCTGGACTTGCTCCAGCTTGACCATGTCCTTCTTGAATTGGGGTGCCCAGAACTGGACACAGTATTCAAGATGAGGTCTAACCAAAGCAGAGTAGAGTGGTACCAGTACCTCCCTCGATCTAGACACCATACTCCTATTGATGCAGCCAAGAATTGCATTGGCTTTCTTGGCTGCCACATCACACTGCTGACTCGTGTCCAGTTTGTGGTCTATTAAGACTCCTAGATCCCTTTCACATGTACTGCTATCCAGCCATGTGTCCCCCATCCTATATTTCTGTATTCCATTTTTTTCTACCTAAGTATAGGACCTTACATTTCTCTCTGTTGAATTTCATTTTGTTAGCCTTGGCCCAGCTCTCCAATATGTCACAGTCACAGTGTCTCAGTCTAACCTACCTTATAGGTTATTGCAACCCTACGATAAAAGGAAAGAACCATGTACTCTCCTTAGGCTAATCAGAAGAAAGCAGTTTATAAATGTAAAATGTAAATAAAACAGTAGGTTTATGGGTTGAACTGTAATGCAATTTTAAAAGTTCCTTTGGAGCATTTCTAGACCAACAATCCAATCATTCTGTGATAATGTTGCAGTGATAAAATATCATAAAGAGATCGGTCCTAACTAGCCAGCTAATAAAGGTGCTTGGCCTTGAAGGAAAATTTTTACCAGGCCTTGAGATTCATCATATAGACACAGCAAAGCCTTTAAGCCTGACTGTGCTGAAATGTAAGTTCTGAACACTTTGGAGGATAAATCTCTTTAGCCGTCCTGCTTAGAAGAGCACCAGAGAGACAGACTTTTCCCAGAAGACTTGTTTTCAGTGACAAAAAAGTCTCACCTACCAGAGTCACTGAGGGAAGTGTCCTCAAATATTGGAATGAAAGGCACGTTTTCAAGCTCTTTAGATAAAATGTTACAGCTTTCTGAAATGTAATCCACGGAAATCTAATTAAATATTGGCTATTCAAATTATGGAAATGGCAAGGCAAAGGGCCCCTAGGCTGGACTGGCAAAACTCACGCACTAGCTATTTTCACTGCTGGCCTCATGATGAAAAACAAATTGGAGAGACATCAGTTTAGATATTTGTATTTAACAAGTGAATTTTAACAGAGTCAGTAATAAGATGGGGAAAGGGGAGGAATGAGTTTTAGATTTAGGGTGCAAATCTGCTGTATGGTTTGGGTTTTCCGCCCTTTTGAAGGGGCCTGTGGCAAACCAATTTTCTTTTTAAAAAGTTGTTTGCATTTTAATTTTTTTAGAACTGGCAAAATGTCATTTTTTATGCTGTGTACATCATCCCATGGATTGGTTAAGAACCAAACAGTAATCACAAAAAGGAGTGGAAACAGGTGGGACAAATCAGAGGAAGCTCTCTCTCATTCTCTCTCTCTCTCTCTCAATCTCTCTCTCTCTCTTTCTCACACACACACACTCACACACCTAGCCTGATAAATATGGCCATAACATCTTTCAATAACATTTATATGGAAAAGGCAAAGCACAATGAAGATTAGTGGCAGCTCTTTGGAGTACAGGGAATGCCACCCTGGCTCAGAAGATTTTTCTGAATAATTCTTAAGTGCTGTCTCACACAGTAGTGTGTGTATGTGTATATATATATATATATATTCATTTATTGAAATGTTAATATCCCACCTCCCCTTTATCATGAGATCTCAGGAGAGCATACAATGTATGTGTATGTATCCAGCTTCAAGTTACCTGTCTACTTATAGTGACCCCCTGAATTTCATAGGGTTTCCTTATGCAATGAATACTCAGAGGTGGTTTTACCAGTTCCATCCTCTGAAATATAACCTACAGCACCTGGTATTCATTGGCAGTCTCCCATCCAAGCACTGATCAAGGCTGTCCCTTCTTAGCTTCCAAGATCAGACAAGATCTGGTGCTTTTCAGGAATTTAAACTCTTATAGCATATAATACATGCAATTTGAAACAGTTACAGATTAAAATCATAAATAATTTAGACAATATAAAAATATATTAAACAAGAAAACTGTTAAAACAACTTTAAAAACCTCAACAACTTAAAACCAAGTACACGTAGTTTTCAAAGTAAAATAATCCACAAAAGCTTTAATAAAAGCCATGTTTTTGCTTGGTGCTGAAAAGAAACACAAAGTGGTGCCAGTCAGACATCCAATTTTTTTTTTTAAGAGGCCTGGCTAAAGGAAACCCTCTATCATGGTTTCCTTCTGAAATGGTAAACCTTAGGAGTTCTTTCACACTATACAATTATGGTTCCACCTTAGGTGTCAGGGCAGCATCCCATGGAAATCTATAGTTTAGTGAAGCACTAGAATTCCCTAGGAGAGAATTCTAAATGCCTCTCCATAAGCCCCAAGATTCCATATGGGACTATTATGGCAATTAAAGAGAAATCATAGTGCTATCATCATGTAATGTGAAGGAGCCCCTGCTGGTTATAGTGGGATTATGTAGTGGGATTGGCACTAAATTGCCTAGCATTGCCAAGAGAGTCAGATCTGTAGGAGGAGAGAATCTGAAACAAAAGCTTGGTTAAATTACTTTTTTGGGCTACAACTCAGAATTCCCTGGATTCTGAGGGTTTTTGTCCTAAATAAATAAATATTCCAAGCTTTGGGGTGTGAATGATTGAGGTTGCCCAGTCAAGATGACAAACTGGGTTTTTGTTTTTTGTTTTGTTGTTGTTGTTGTTGTTGTTGTTGTTGCTGTTATTGTTGTTATTGTTTGGGGAAAAAACAGTGTCCTTTCTTAAAACAAAAGAAAACTGATTCCATAAAGTGATATCTAAAGATATATGTCCAAATGTTTAGTGGTAGAAAATGCATGATCCAAAGATAAGGGAAAGATGTTTCTCATTAACCTATAATTAACTTAATTTTCCCTTTTGATTATACTGTACTCCTTGATACCATTTCCTTGATGTTCCTTAGATGTCATTTTGAATAAATGTCTCAACTATTTTTTCTTTTGCAATCTGAAGTCATTTATTGTATGTTGCATGCACATGATGATCTACAAAAAATGGAGCAAGATTGGATGAGCAGAAGCTCCACATGACATGAAGTGCCTTGCATATTAGGCAGCATGGAAGAAACTTTCCCTTTTCCTTAGGTGGGAAAAGCATCACTAGCACTACTCTCATTGTCATTACCCTTGCTACTGCTCACCTTTTTCCTCATACTGGCTCTTCCTTAGAGCTAATCATTGAAGCCTGGAATATCCTTCACATCTGGCTTTTGGGTTCAGATATTTGGTACTTGGCAGTCTCTGGAGGGCTGCACATTAGTCATTTCTCTACTGTAGCATTGCCACAATAATGGCTTTAGTTCCCTAAAACCCACCCATACCCTTCTCTGGAGAGCTAGACTTCCTAATTCCCAGTTATAGAATTTATTACAGCTGAAGAGCAGCCTATAGGGCTCTCCAGAATGGTAGTGATGGTAGGCCTTCCTGAGGAATACTGAATATCTGTAGCATTCATCCTTCTCCACCTAGGGCAGACACCTCACTTTGTCTGACTGGTTGGCTTTAATGTCAGGGAAAATCTATCCTAAGACATCCTTAGCTCATTAAATATCCATGCCCTGCCCTAAAACTAAAAGGGAACTAAAATGTGGATTTAAGGAGTAAGTCTATTTGATAACAGAAACAGAGCAACAACCAAATAGTTGATGCATACACCTGCCAATATGGCTGTCATTTTACCACTCTACCAATGATCGTATCTGACAAACTGTTGCAAGACTGAAGCAGCCCATCTGCCCACAATTCAACTTCCTTTCCGGATTATGTGAATCTGGGCTCAGTTGGGAGCTGACATTCAAGGTGGCTTAGCAGATAATAGGACTTAGCTGTCCCCAGTATTTATTGTGCGGGGGAAAAGTGAGACTGGATTCTCAGATACAATATAAATCTGATGGAAATCAAGACAGATAGATGAAGCTAAATAATATTTTCGATGTTTTTCCCAATAAAAATTAGCTCCTGTGTACTAACACATACCACTTTCAAGACTTATGGGTTTCACATTGTTTCCTATATATTTGCAGGGAGATTTGTTACCACAGATATTACATTATCAGCAGATAAGACATTTTGGATAACTGGGTAAGGAAAAAATATGAAGTAGGATAATGTTGCTTATTTATTCCTTTATTCCTTCTCTTCTTTTTTCATCCATTTCTCATTGTATTTATCATTCAAGTGACTAGCCAGAAACACTGGGACAATGGCTGAAGCCCATCTGAGCACAAGCAGGTGGTGTTCAGTTTTCTCCATGTTGTTCTGCCAAAGCATTTTAGTTCTGTTATGCAGTAGCAGTCCTCAAAAGCAATCAGGTTCCAAAACCTAATTGAGATCAATAAGCCTGGATATCACCTATAGTTTCTGGCTTATATTGACTAAAGACTGCCAGGATGACCAAATTTTTACAAAATTCATGTCAGTTTTATGATGCAGATTAATGAGATGAAGAGTGAGATTCTGAGTTGTTTGAAACCTTGCAAGCAAAAAGTGCCACATGATTTAGAGATGCATGTAAAAAGTCACAATTGCTACTCCCAGTTCCAAGCCACAGTATGAGGAGTTCCTATAGCTCTCCATTAAACATCAGTCTTAACCAACAAAATAGTCTATATTTGAAGAACAAAGCATGGTATATTAGTTAACTATCAGAGTAGGACTCTAGAAGACCATGGTTCAAATCCCTGCTTAAGCACGGAAACCAACTGGGTGACCTTGGGCAAGTCACACTATCTCAATGTAAGAGGGAGGCAATGGCAAACTCCTCTAAATAAATTTTGTCCACAAAACCTTCTAATAAAGTCACCATAAGTTAGAGTAATTTTGAAAGCATATAACAAGAAAGTTTATATATTTTTAAAAAAATTATTATAAATCATTGGACTCATAGCATTGGAAGAGACCACAGGGGCCATCCAGTCCAACTCCCTGCTATGCAGAAAACACATCAAAGCAATCCCAGCAGATGACGATCCAGCCTCTGCTTAAAAACCTCCAAAGAAGGAGATTCCACCACACACCAAGGCAGCATATTCCACTGCCAGACAGCCCTGACCATCAAGAAGTTCTTCCTGAGGTTGAGGTGGAATCCCCTTTCCTGCAGCTTAAATCCATGTAATGTAATCCATGTAATGTAAATGTAATGGCTGTGCGTTGTAGGAAGAGAAAAGATATGCAATTGTATTTCTATGAACAGCAACTGTGATTGTTAGGGACGATATGAACTTTAAACAGGTTTAAATGGTTCATCAGATTTAATAAGAGAGTTTTTTTATACATATTTCACAGACTAGACATACCAGTTTCCTATAACATTGCTACACCAAATTCATACTCCTGTTGACCTCTAGACAAAAATACCTGTCACCCATCTCCAAACCAAATGTGAAGCTAATTTAAAAAGTACCCTGGAAATTATCCCACAAGAATGACTAAAGCTGGTCAGACACATTGAGGTTCATCATGTTGATCAGAAACAATTATTTTAAGATAGACCCAGCTATCTCAATCATTATCACTTACAAGTAAAGAAGAATTTATCTCTTTGGCTAATAGGCTCAGTCTTTTATATTTAGCCCTAATTAACTAGGAGAGGCAGGGAAAACAGGTAGCCAACCCAACTGTTCAGAGCACTATCCATTCACGAGCAAAAAATGATTGAGACTAATACTAGCAATTGTGATAAGCAGAAAATACTGCTGAGTCTAATCTAGATTCTGCTGTAGTCATCACATCCAAATCATGGTAGTCATGAATAACTTTATCAGCAAAGTGCTTAATCAAAAAGTAACAGCAAACTACTGAAGATGTGCAAACATTTTACCATCTTCATAACAAAGCCCTGAAATGATTTCATGTCTTGCTCAACAGGTTTAGCTCAAGATTTGCTTCAGCTGTGACTCAGAAATCATTCCGTGGCTACCAGGGTTACTAGTGGCTTCCATGTCATTTGGGTAGTGAATATGGATTTTAGTCCAAACTTTAGAGAACCTATTGCAAGTGCTAAATCTACATACTCTACATAATGAATAGAGTTCAGCACCTTTGATAGCTTTTTTAAGTTCTGGAATAATATATGGAATGGATTCACTTCCATCTTTGAGTGGAAGCCACCAACCATTGGCTGCTTCCTTGCATTTGCTTTTAAAAGAAGACAAATACTTGGACAAAAAAAGGGGTACTTAGGATCATGTGTTTGGACTAGGGTGGTCAGATGTTCCTTATTAGCAATGTCCCCTTTCAAAGAATTCGAAAACTTTTCATTTTACATAGACTGAACAAGATGTCTAAAATCCCATATTTCTGATGCAAGGCCATTTCTAAAAGCAGAAATGTGTAATTTTACAGAGAACCACATGCGAACACATTAATCACAACTTCCTGAATGTCAATCCTGCATGTCATGAATTTCAACTCTCCCTTATTCCTGTTTGGAAAACTTGGCAACACTGGTCAACAACCATCAGATAAGAGAACAATGCCAGTGACAGACAATATGATGCTACTGCAGCAGCTGCTTCTGGCCTCTATCAAAAAGGTCAGAAAACCAACACAATCATCTATTTTGCAGATAGCTTATCTTTAAGCAATCTTTAAATAATACGGTAATCTTTGAGTTAAACTTTGATATTTTCAAGTCTACATCATAAAAAAGATTCATAAGATCCTTTGGCCTCCAAACAGATGCAATACTATTTGTATTATGGTGAATAATCCAAGCCATTTCTGCACGAGACTTGTTATAGTGCTATTATTCCACTTTCAACATCCGATGGATCCTGAGGTTTGCAGTTTAGGGAGGGACCTCAAAAGCCCCCTAAACTGCAAACTCAAGGATTCCATAGGACGTTGAAAGTGGAATAATAGCACTATAACAGTCTAGTGTGGAAATGGCCCCAGTGAATTATCACTAGGACAAGGGTGAGCTCAAAATATTTTTCTGCCTGAAGCATATCATGAATACAAATAAACTGGGAAAGCAGTTGAATTTTAGTTACAAATTGGTAACAGAACAGTGTCCTCCATCACACCTGAGGGCAGCAGGCTAGTTTAGTTATTACAAAACAAACTATATACATATAATTTGATTCACCAAAAGTGAGAAATATCTGGGATTCTCAAGAGGAATGGCTAGAGCTCTTTTACTGCTTCCCTGCCATATCTGTTGCCTGAGGAAATTTGCTTCATTCTGCCTAATGGTTAAGATCGGCTCTGCTCCTACATAATAGGTTAGGTGGAAAATAGAGCAAGTCCCATGGTTTTTATAGTCATTGTATATCCAACACCATATTTATGTGCCTCCAGCATTAATGCCAAAGTCTGAAGACAAATGAGTCCAGACAGGGGATCACAACATCTGATGTGAGAGCACCTCCAGCACCTTTATTGAACATAGTTTGTGAAAGATGGTAGAGTAACAGTGCCCTAAGCATGGCTAGTTTTCCTCTGTGTCCAAATGAAACTGTTGTCATGGTAATTGTTGATATCTTTTAAAAAAAAACTTTCCTGATTGATGCACCCTGAATTTCTCCTGAAAACTGTTGTTTTATTTGGAACTCCACACCGAGAAGCTATTTAGGTCAAAACCACTTTTTGCTCTGGAAGAGATTTCCCTATCTTGTACAGCCTTGGCATCAAAATAGCTGTTGGTTCAATAAAGGGCTGCAGTGCTGATGGATGTTAACAAAAGATCTTTATCACCTCAGAAGATAAGTGCGAGACCATTCCTGCATGAAAAAGCAACTGGCTTGTTTGTTTTCATGGTAAGTCTCCATTCAAAAGGTGCTCTCCTGTCTCTCTCTCTTTTTCCCCCCACTTTCTCTAAAGGCCATTTGAAAAACCATTGTGGAGCAAAATTAAATTATTTTGAAAACTAATCTTATTAATAACAGCATGACACAGGAAATCAATTTGCAGTCCTGTAATGAACTGTGATGTCGTGAGCAGTGGTTCCTGATGAGGAAAGAAATGAGAAATAAGATGAAAATGTTTGCATTCTATGTACATAGGAAACTCGTCTCATTAAAAAAAAAAATAATAATAAACCAAAATTCTCTGGTGAGGTACAGTGGACAGCAAACATTAATGTCCAAAAACAGAATATATTACACCTTTGATTTCATTCAAGACTACAAAATGCCCATTCCACTCAACCCCTTCATAGAGTGAAAATTACAGAAGGATATTCTTTATAAACAATCACATGGCCCTGTTGCTTATTCTGTTCCAATTATTTTTCTGTATACTTTTAATTAAGGACATTCTGGGTCTCCATGTCAGACTTGACTTGTTGTGATCAATACTATGGTTTAACAAAAGAAGGGAGATGATCTCCATCATTAGCGATGTTTGCTTGTACTTGCACAAATGAGATTAGAAACAACATGCATAGCAAACTGTGATTACATGACATCTTCTAAGAGTTTTTCATTATTTTGAAGTGTGCATAAAATCTCCTGCCACACTGAATCTCCCTGCTTAGTACCATGTGTCATTTAAGATTTTAATTTCGTTAGTACCCAAGCAACCTGACATTAAATATGTTCTTTGTAAGAAATAATTGCATTAGTATAATGGGATTTCCGTGGCAAGCAAACTAGGGCTTTCAAAGGACCATACAGGGCCACATTTTCCAGCCTATAGACCAACTCAGCAAAATGTCCAGAGATGGGAAGATTTTCCTGCAGAGCAACAAGGAAGGTTTGAATTTGTGTCGAACAATCAAACATGTTACAAATGTCCACACAAATGCATCAAAGGTATATGTAAAGCATATTCTGATATGTTTACATTCTTATTATGTTCTTCAGAATTTAGGAACACATAATAAAAGATATTTATATTTCATCAGTGTGAAGTCAATGGAAAAGGAATGGGAAAGAAAAGGCTTTTGGATTTTCTAAAATCCTTACCTCAGAAATCTGAGAAACCTGGTCTTTAAGTTACTGTCACATAAATTTGCATTGCAGATTACTAGCACTGGATATGAATTTCCGAAAGGATGATCTTTTCTTTTTAAAGACTTTGTTTCCCATCAGCATTCCTAAACATTAAAAGAAATAGTTCTTTAAATGAGAGGCGCAAGAGGCTAGTATTACATACACTGGAAGAAAATAGAGGGCAAAAGAAAGGGCACTGATTCTGCAGAAATCAAGTGGTGACTTGACCACTGCTGACAAGCAAACCACAATAGGTACTACCTGTTTAACTTCTTAAACTAGTTTTACGAAAAGACTACCAGATAATAATAGCTGAATATCAAGCAGCACACCAGTCTTGGTGTTCTGCTTCAGAAAGTTAGGGATTATCTGTCAGTAAGTGATAGATAAAAGTAATTTTTTTTTTAGAACTTGTTTATAGGAAAGATGACTCTGACTCCTGCAAACACCCCGTAGTTTTCCAAGAGCACCGCATTTTGTTTATTTGAAGAAATGGGAAACAATCAGAAAACAATTGTATTTGCTTTTTTCCATTTAGATGGGAACTAAAACGCTCCTTCAGTTTTACTGATTCTTTTCTTATGTTGGAAGAGGAATATGATATATAATTTCATTTCGAAACAAAGACATTGGTTTCTTTTTCTAACAGGCTTCTTGAACTTCCATGCCTTGCAATCATTGCAATCACACTGAAAGTCCCCTGCAGAGCTTCAAGTGGCTTGGCTATATACTGTAACATACTTTCATAAGCAAGTGTCCCTTCTTTTTGTGCTTTCAGGTCCCTGAAATAATTTAGATGATATTTTACAGTCAGAAGAAAACTAGTTATTCAGCAAAACTATAGACCAATTTGAAGGGCTTGAAAAAGATGTTGCAGAGTCCCTTCTTCCTATGACCAGTTTAAATGCATGCAGTTCTTGAGATACTCAACATGGTGTATAAAAATGTTAGCCATAGTACTTCGCAGGTGTAAAATTGTTGGATGGAATTCATTAAGGCAGTTACAAATGTGTAACCTATAGCTGTGCATTTGTGACTGGTTCATATTTATGTTCCTTACATATTCATTGCTTTAGGGAATATATAGGAACTGTGTAGGTCCCCAAATCCATACTTATCAGACAGCAGCTTCTGCAGACAATCTGGGTTTGTTCTCCTCCCAACTGGGAAGTAGCTGGCTGATGTTTCTAACTCTCACCCTCAAGAAGCAATTTTCTGTGCAAGGAGTAATTGTGACAGTGACCTTGACTCTGCCTGACACAACAGAGGTTCCTCACAGGAGGGGGTAGGAAGGTCAGTCATCTGCTTCCTGATCAAAAGGAGAACAGATCCTTATCGACTGCAGCAGCTGCTGTACAATATGTGTAAATTGGGGGTGGGTGGGGTGGAAGATACTGCATAGCTATGTAACTACAGTGGTTCTGTACCTAAGTAATTGATAGGGTATTCTATCCGTAATTATTAATACAAATAGATACAGAAGCAAGCTTTAACTAATATTTTGAATCTGTTATATCAGAGAAGGAATTGTACCAGAACTGGGGGCCAATGTTCTCCCTCACACCCTTCAAGGGCCACATGAACTGCTACAAAAGCCAAAAACAAGAGAAAACAGAATGGCCAGAAGTCCACTTCTGCTTTAGATAAAGGGGGGGGCATTTTTTAATTTTAAGCCATGGAGGTGGGCTGCAACCTATTTAAAAGATTAATTGCTCCTTTTTATAAACAGTGATTAATGATGAAGAATGAAGTCTGAAGGGGTCAAGGGCCTCAAAAATAGCCTGACTTTCACACTTTACAATTATAGCACTATAATTTTACTTCAGCTGCTGTGGTTCCATCCTATGGAATCCTGGGATTTGCAGTTTAGGAACTGGTACTTATAAGTCTCTGCCAGAGAGCTCTAGTGCCTCACCAAACTAAAAACTGCTGGTTTCCCTAGGATATAGTCATATTGATTTATTAAGTGGAATCATAGCACTACAAATGTGTAGTGTGAAAGCCCACCTATTCGCCCAGTGTTGTATTTTACCACAGAATCATAGAGTTGGAAGGGACCTCCTGGGCCATCAAGTTCAGCCTCCTGCTCAATGCAGGATCTCCAGCTAAAGCATCCCCAGCAGGTAGCTGTCCAGGCTGTTTTTGACGGTGTCCACAGAGGAAAATCCTACCACCTCTCTAGGCAACTGGTTCCATTGCTGAACTGCTCTTACTCTGAAGAAGTTGCTTCCAATATTCAATTGAAATCTACTCTCCAAAAAATAAGACTTGGTCCTACCCTCTGGAGAGCACAGAACAGACCTCCCCCTCCCTTCTCTCACAGCCCTTGATGTATTTAAAGTATCATGTCACCTCTTATCTCCTCTTCACCAAGTTGAACATGCCCCGCTCCTTCAACCTTCCCTCATGCATTTTGTTCTACATACCTCTTTACATCCTAGCTGCCATTCTCTGAAACTGCTCCAGTTTAGCTATTTCCTTCTTGAAATGAGATGCCCATAAATAAATGCAGTACTCCAGATGAGGCTCTCATCAGCACTATGGACTATTGCTTCCATTGACTTGGAAACAATACTTCTATTACTTCTGGCTAAAATAGCATTCACTTTCTGTGCTTCAGCATCACATTGCTGGCTCATGTTCAAGTTATCTTCAACAATAATCCAAGCTCTTTCTCACACATAGTACTGCTGAACTATATATCCACCCTCCCATACCTGTGCATTTGGTTTTTGCCCTGTTGTAGAATTTTGCATTTGATTCTATTTACCTTTGGTTTACCATCCAACTTGGTAATTCTTGGTCAATCTCTTGTGTTGAATGTATCTTTAAAAAACCTTCTTTCTATTGCTCTTTGTTTGCCTGGCCAGTCTCAGCTTATTCTGAACTTTGGTTTTCTTTATACTATTCCTGTTAGTTTGGGCTACACATCTGTACTCATTTTCTAAGTGCATCAATGTTATGGGCTAAAGGGTGGAAATCTGCTGCATGGGGTTCTCTTATGTGGTAAAGACTTTTTTTGTTACCTTGCACAAGAGTCCACATTCCAACAACTCCCTTCACCATCCACTCTGGCTTTAGGCAAAATCTTTCCTCCTGCTTTTGTCCCTCAGCTACTGTCATTCAAACTGAACATGTCACCTTATCACCACACCCTTAAGTTTTGTATTTCCCTTGCTATTCACACATACCTCCTGTTCATTCATAGCTATAAAGGTCTGGTCCGAGTTACTTCATGCATCTGATGAAGAAGACTTAAGTCTACGAAAGCTTATGCTACCAACTTTTTTCTCTCAAATAACCTCAGGGGAGCTACAAGATCCCCTTGTTCCAGGGAGACAAAGCAATATCAAGTGCCGAGTGGATAGTAATGTTGTTTTGTGCCTCCAAGTCATTTCCAACTACTGGTGATCCTTGGGCAAACCTATTGCAGTTTTCTGGGTGCTGAAAGTATGTGACACACTCAAGGTCATCCAGTAGGTTTCCATGGCTGAGAGGAGAATCGAACCCTGGTCTCTGGGGTTGTACTCCAATGCTTAAACTGCTATACTGCACTGGCTCTCAGCAGATAGTAATACCAAACAATTACTTTGGTTTTAATCTTGACTTTCTCATCTTTTGGGGCGGGGGGTGCACATGCTATTATTTTATGGAAACAGGAACTCCAGCTGGTCTGCACTGCCTGTGAGAAATTTTACTTTTCCTGTGCAAATGTATTTCTGTTAGTAATTTCCTGACTATTTCAATGAATAATTTTACTTATGTGTCAGCCTCAGCAGGATGGAGATATTAGCAGAAAGAGCTTCAATGTGAGTTCCTCTTGAGCTAATGAGAAAGTGCTGTTTCACCTTTCTAGACAAAGATCAGTGTGGAAATTATTTTATTAAAAATAATTAGATTGCCACTAAAACACATGAATGAAGACATTTTGTTAATTTGTGCAGATACTTAATATTTAATACTAAATGTTTTGCCTTGCTCCTGTGCAAAGTGCTTCCTTATATACATTTCTATGATTAAATGGCAACAGATAGCATTTGAATTGCTCTCTGGAAAGCTTCATTTCTATTTTTCAGAATGTTCAGGAGGAAGCATTAGATCTGTACCCTGACCTTTAAGTAACTAGTTCGCAATAAAATATGGCACAAGAAGTAATCATTGCTTTTTGATATTAGAATCTTCAGTTGTTTCATTTTATTTTTCTCAGCTGCGTCATATGAGAATCAACACACTTTGTTAGAGATAAGAGAGCAATCTTCCTTTTCCACAATCCAAAATGGGACAAGTATCCATGTCATTATACTGCGGGCTTCAATTGTCAGGGAATACTTTTATTTTATTTTTTTTGAGAAACAGTTTAAAAGTCTAAAATCAGAAACACTGTCTGTCCTGAGCTCAGTTTTTAAAACAAATAAATAAATCCATATTGATTGACTTCCTACATCTTGGTTACATAGTGTAAAACTATATTCACATAGTTGCAATGTAGTTTGCTATACAACCCACAAATAATTTGCTTAAGGTAATTGCCTTGTTCTCTGACGGTAGGGCTGGCTCTGTCTCCCAAGCTATGATGCAGAGTTAAGAGTCAGGAAAAGGAGCAGAAAAAAGAACTGGAGGCAAAACTGACAACCAGATAGCAAGAAAACAAGTTGCAAATATGCAGCTTATCAACAACCTGGGAAATAAATTAACTGCACAAAACAATATCTGCGCATTCAACCTTCTTATGAGAAGGGACTCATTCAAGATACAGAATACTACATATGTATATAGAATGCCTGCAAAAGATCATCACCGTTTATGTTTAGTTGAGAGTGAGTTAGAAAGATTTTGAAATAAGCTTCTTTCAGTGTTTGATGGCAGCTGCTGGTGTGATGTCTGGTCACTCCTGAAGAAACCCTGGTTTGAGAATGTAACAGCTCGATTCTTTTAAAGTGGCTTGCATAGTTTTATGACCTTGTTTATCAGGAAGTTCAGAAACTGGCAGAAACGACGCTACTCAAGCAACAGTTTTAACAAAAGCGATCAAGCTGTAGATGTCCTGTGTGCAATTTCATCTTATGCTAGCAGCTGATGCAATGAGATCTCATGAAACGGCACCACGGAAAACATTATGGTTATAGCTGGTCACATATAGAAACAAAAATATGTTGATTTTGTTTTTCTTCCTTCTATTTTTGTATCAAAGCTGCCATCAGTTGGGTTTCGGAGAAAGGGGGAATGGTGAAAATCTCCTTAAATCATTTGTTATGTTTCAAAGCACAAGAGAACAAAGACCATGCAGTGAGACCTATTTGACTTGGATCACATTTTGGCCAGACTAAATTCGCTCATACAGTGTTAGAGGAAAATAAACTTCTAATGTTTACAAATATCTTCCATTCACAGACTGCTGCAGTCAGACGATATCAAATGATTAGTGAACCCAACGACTGTGACTCAAAAGCTTTGAGAAAATGTTGGCCACTGGAGCACTTAATGGTTGGCAGATGCTCAAGACTAATTGCACACCCTCCCTCACTGCTACAATTAAATCCTAACATCCTGCAAACTAAAAATGGATACAAATTATGTCCTGATGGGGACCACGCACAAAAATAATGCAAAGTGGGTTGACAGATGCACAATGACTGGTGTGATTTTGGTTTCTAAAAAATTATTGCCACCACCTGTGATATTGGATGAAATGCCATGATATGCATTTCCTCATCCAAACACATGTTGCCACCCAGAGCTCTACTAAATCAGAACAATGTTCATTGATCTGTCTTGATATTCCAGCTGCTTTGCTTATTCAGTACTGACCAGATCAGAAGCCCGGATCCAAAGGAAAACAAAATATGGGCAGACTCCTATGAATCCTAAGACTATGACTCCAACTAGGGATGGGACGAATCCAGAATTTTCCAAATCCGAATCCAGATCTGAATCCCTGGAAGGTTCTGGGATTCCACAAATCTCATGAAACTCAAATCTTTCGAGTAGTTTTTTTTTTAAAAAAAGAGTTTAAAAAGCAAGGGAAAGAAGGATAATCTTGGGCAAGACACACTCTCTCAGCCTTAGCAAAAGCCTAGGCAAAGGCAAACTTCCTTCTGGAGAAATCTGGGCAGGACAATTGTCGTAGTTTTGCCTCAGAATCTCGTCAGATTGAAAATGACATGAAGGTCCTTCTACACAGGCAGGAAAATGTGGATTAATCCCACATTTTTCTGCCTGTGTAAACAAGGCCACATATTACAGTACAGAGCTAATCCAGGTCAAAACTGGATTATGGCATCCTGGGGTTTGCAGTTTGATGATGCACCAGCACCCTTTGGCAGAGAAGGCTGTGACACCTTGTAAAACTACAAACCCCAGAATTGTGTATGAAAGAGCTTTGCAAGGGAGCTATGCCTGTACCTTCCAGTCAAGTGCTGAACTTAAATATTAAATGTTCCATTTAAATACCTTAGAATAGAACCCCAGATGCAATTTCTGAAATTGTTAGCAAAGGCCACTATTACTCCAAGGGAAAAACTCACCTACTTGTCATCTCCCCTTGTGTGTCTGGTCTCTGAGGTTTTCCAGTGTCCCAGTCTCCAACAAACTATTTGGTTGGTGGATTCAAAGATTCAATTTGCCTACTTTGGCACAGAGATTCGGATTCACGAATCTCGAATCTTTGCAAAGGATTCAAGGATTCAGCTGGCCCATCCATAACTGCAACCCTTGTAATTCTTCTCAGCAGATCCTTATTATCTAAGATCTATGGGTGTGAAAGTGACCAACCAGGACTGTCTCCAAATGTGCAAAATCTACCATTAATAGATGGCTACTCGTATGCAGTGAATAATCTCTGCTCCAGTGCCAGTGTAATTGCATCCTTGCATTGTGAGTACCAACTGAAAAACAAAAGGGGAATATCACCATGCTTGTCAGAACTCTGAGCTTTCCACAAGTTCATTTTTCAAAGGAATGAGGATAAAACCCAAGCCAGTAAAAAACCAACTGCAACAGGATTGGCCTTCATGAATTATTTACAAGGCATGTGCCTGCCCACCCGCCCCATTTTTCTCCTCCCATGCCCTTACATTCCTCACTCCAGGCCTGGGAGGCTTGTGTTTAAAATGACATTTTTTTTTCCTTTTGGGTGAGCAAAACCTTCTTCCCACTGCTGGAAGTGTGTCCTTTCTCTCATGTAGCTGCACTTCCTGCTGTATAATGGCTACTGATTGGCCAGGTGTTCTCTTTGCTCTAACATTTCATTTTCAAGATGGCCGATGGAAGTAACTAGAACCCAAGGAGTCTGCTCTTCCCCTTCGAGGGGAAAATACTGGTAAGCCTTTTACTGTGTCTTTTTTATCCTTCCTCCCACCATGGGGGCCAGAGGCAAAGGAATGGGGTGGGGGAGCTCTGGAGGGGAATTGTAGGGGAGAGTTATTTGCAATTTTTCCACTTTCATGATGCTTCTGTGCCCCTAACCCATATGAATATGGAGGGACTACTGTAATGTGGATTGAACTTCAAATGGAATGCAGAGTGCCAGTTCAAAAAGAAAAGTATAAAATGAGAGGGATTGTATATAGTAGAAGTGAGAGTGGCTGGCAGTGGTTCTCAACCTGTGGGTCCCCAGATGTTTTTGGACTTCAGCTTCCAGAAGCCCTGAGCATTGACCATAGTAGCTGGGGCTTCTGGGAGCTGAAGTCCAAAAACATCTGGGGGCCCACAGGTTGAGAACCACTGAGCCCTAATTAGTAACAGCTGTGCTAGATGTTAACTTGTATATCTATTTCCGCATACTGCAATACCAAGCAGTACAACCAAGTGGCAGGTTACTGTTTTGCACATTTAAATGCTATACTTGGGGAGGGGCATGTCTCCTGCAGGCTTCCTGCATTCCCGACTTCCATTTTTGTCCCAACAGGGTCAAAAATGCTTGCAAAATACCCCCTAAGCCAGTGGTTCTCAACCTGTGGGTCCCCAGATGTTTGTGGACTTCAGCTCCCAGAAGCCCCAACCACTATGGTCAGTGCTCAGAGCTTCTGGGAGCTGAAGTCCACAAACATCTGGGGACCCACAGGTTGAGAACCACTGCTCTAAGCTCTCTAGGGGGTACAGAGGATATTTCTTCCACATATGGAGGTTCCCTGAAGCTGCCAGTGGTCAAGCAATTTTTTCCCACCCACCCTTTTTTTTTTTGTCTAAAATTTCCCTCTAGGGCAGTGGTTCTCAACCTGTGGGTCCCCAGATGTTCTTGGACTTCAGCTCCCAGAAGCCCTGAGCATTGACCGTAGTGGCTGGGGCTTCTGGGAGCTGAAGTCCAAAAACATCTGGGGACCCACAGGTTGAGAACCACTGCTCTAGGGTGTGGCAGGACATTTCAACCTTGCTTTTGGTCTTCTCTGGGCCAATTTTTTGAAACAGGAATTGAACGGGAAATTCTCCTCACTTCGTATTATTTAATAAAGGCCCTTCCTTGGCCTGAAAGAGCCCAGAAAGGTGCGACAAACATGGTGAAAATGTGCTCTTGTCTCCTAGAGGGCATTTGGGTGGCAAGAAAGAGGTTTTTTTTTTTCCTTGAGAAGGTGCAGTGGAGTGTACACCTTCCAAAGATCTTCCAGGGGCTAATGCAGCCCCTTACCTTCCGCAGTTGCCCACTCATGCTAAAGTGCATAATCAGAAGCATAGAAAATGCCGAAAACAGAGTTAGTACTTTTTGTCCCAGGTCCCTTTTCTGCTACAGTTAGAATGGGAAACTGGTCAGACAGATTCCAGGGTCTGTGGTAGTCTCATGGCCATTCATTGTGCTATTTTGCTCCATACAGATAGCTGACAAACCAATATTCTCTATATGCTACAACAGCAGCAGAAAAGTTACAGCTTTTCCATGGCTACTTCACACTGTTGTTTTAACTTTTAAAGGAGAACACCCAGTATGAGTCTTTCCACCCATTTGTTGTATCAAATACTGTGCAGCTGATAACCACATGTGATTAGCCCAATTCATATAACACAAAGTCATTTAAGGGCAACAGAAGCACCATGAAAGAACTCCTCATCCATTCCCAAACTGTTGTCACATAAACTTTCCAGAATATGGGGACTTGGAAGCATTGAAACATCAATACTTGACCTGTAATTTTAAAGACATCTAGATGAATCCATCTGGATTGTTATAAGCATGAACTACTCACACAAGCAACCTGACTTGAAGAATTCCATTGTGCCATACATGAATTATGTATGCCACCACACTGCTAAGAATTCTTCTATCTGGAGGCTGGTGATCAGAAATGTATTTAACATCTCACTTCAGCTGGGTGTATCAGCAGGTCTCTTCAGCTGAAATGAAAAGGAGTTTTGTCTTTAAATGCAAGGGAATAGAATTGAGAAGTGGTAGGGGATAGAAAATCACACAGAGAGCTGGTACAGACATCCCATGGCAAATTGGTACTCATCCATATCATCTAGAATGGGGGCCATCGCAGAATTTCGCCATGGTGACTGCCAAGGAAAATCAAAGTATCTTATATTTATTCCATGACCTCCTCAGTCTCATTATGGACTAGAAAGAGAAAGCAAATGCAGGAGAAGGTAGAAAAATTGTGTGCTTCATTGTGTACAGGAAGACAGACAAGATAAAGCAAGAAAATAGGTGTGGAACTGATGTGGGATTGATTGAGGAAACTTGGTTTCAAATCTCAGATTAGCTGTAAAATTCAGTACATGGCAATATCAATAGTGGTTTGCCTCAGGTACCAATGGGTCTGAGTGGTTTTCTGATATCTATTGGAAATTTTCCCACAGGCTTAGTTATTGGTTCTAAAAGGATTGAACTGCTGGGAGACATCATTTGAAAGTTTTGACTGAAGTTCACTAAGCACATAGGTCTTGTTCTAGCACTTGTTTCATTCTAATAATCCTAGTAACGTTGAACCCTTGAACCAGAAAACAGTTTGGATGAGCACAAACAAACTGATACTTCATCCATGTTAGATGGAGATACTGTGGTCTGAGAAAAACACTTTGTTTTAGAAAGGGTTGCACTGGCCCTAAAGGCCTGGATGCATAGTTTTGATATAGTGCTGGACTCAAGAGTTAATCTGGGAAGCTCAGGTGATAGCAGTAATTCAGACTGAACTATTGGACTATTTGTGATGAGGAGTATGGCTCAAAAAAACTCATATTCTCATCATCTACTGCAAAATGTAGCCTAGATTTTGTCAAGTGACAGGCTCATGTGATACATTCACAAGTTAATGCATGTGTCATACTGGAATGGGAATTACAGCGTCATACTGGGGTTATGCCAGCCTCCCAAGCCTGACTCTCATCCTTGAAAAAGGCTGGCAATTTCCCAGCGTTATTACTTCTTGCTGCCACCACCCGCTGAATTATGAATCAACTGAACAGTACAGCGGGAGCCTGTTCAGTGGATTATCAATCCCTGTGTTTAAGGACCTTCCTTCCCTCTCACCTTCCCCCTTTTGAGTGAGAGAAGTCCTATCTAGCGTGTGCCAAAGACTGGCGTGGGAATGGAGAGAAACAGAGGTTTTACAGAAAGTATTTAATCAAGGCATGCAAATAAACAAGACAATATCACACTTGAGAGGCTCCCCCCCCAGGCACGCTTAAATCACAAGTAGTTACAAAAACAGATATAAAAGCACAGATACATTCTTAAGATCAGCCAACTTCCAAAATAATAAACAGCCCTAACGCGACTAACTACTTATTTCTAGTTACTCACAATTAGGTTATAGGCTTAGATGGTCTAAAAGAGACGGGAGGGGCCAGGAGACGAGGCATGGGGCCTCCAGCCTACGACTGGCCCAGATCCCATTGTTCTTTTTTGTTCTTTTTCTGGCCACATGGCCTCCCAGAAGCTTTTATATTTCCTTCCTGGAAGTATCTCGAAGCATCTCCAAGATGCCCACCTCTTTCCCTTGTCAGTTCTCACTGTGTGACCTATGATGCTGACCCACACTAAAATGTAATCTAATCCCAAGACCTCATTAACCCTTGGTTTACCTGAAGAGGGAAGTATCTACCTTTTAGCTAAGTCTAGCTAATGGGAAGCCCCATTATCACAGCATGTACAAGCCGTGAGCTGGTTTTTAAATCTTAGTTTGAGCCTAATTTCCTTGAAAGGCTGTCTTCCCTGTATCAGCCTATTAGCCACCTGAGGTTATCAACAGAGGCCCGTGTGTCACTTAGAGCTTGACTGGTGAGTGTACACAGGATAGGACATTTTCAAGGACCTGAAACAAAGGGGCTGGATTACAATCTTTATCATCAAGCATCTTCTTTGCAGGCCTTCAGGAAAGTTCTGAAGATATAAACATTTTTGCTGGCCTTTTCTTAAGCTGATCTTGTTTGCAATTACCTGTTTTTACGGTATTTATTGAATTTTGCTGTATCACCTGGTAAGTGTTTTGTATTGTTTTTGTCCTGTACACCTCCTTGAGAAATTATATCCTACAATAATTTCAAATAAATGAACAACATTAAGTATCTCTTTCCCAATCTACACTGAAGAAGTCTTATGGGGAAAGGGAAAAGTTAGAAAAGTAGATTGCAATGCACTGTCATATAAGACATTGTAAGTATTTGAATCATGAATCTGGAATGTTAAATGTATGCCAGAAGAAATTTATTTCATGTAAATTTGCATTTGGACTTAGCAAACTGATATCACTGGCCACTTCAAGCATAACAAACTTGTCAGAGTTTGAATTAATTATTTTATTTGGGCATGTAATTTTATATAAACACAAACATTTGGCATATTAATATGACAATGGATTTGCTTAGAACCCTCTAACGATGGATATGATATTATCTTCCACCTGAATATTGGTGTGTTTCAGGACAAGAATCCAGGAAGTTGACTAAATTCCATCAAAAATGATGTCTTGCATTCTGCACTGCAGTTACAGGTTTGTAAGTCAGTCACATTTGCTCCATATTCAGTAAAACGATGTAGCAAGAACATGTAAATATTACATAGTAAGAATATGTAAATTCTGTTCCTCTATGGACAGGGGGAGGAGGATGTTTCCAACTACCACCACCCCACCAGTGAGTGAGGTTGCAACAATCGAAAGTAAGACCCCTTTCACAATTCCTTTTCTCATCATCAATGATTGGTGGGAGGGAGCTGGAATTGTCATTCTCAATGTGCTCCAATCAACAGCTGAACAAACCTCCTTCACTCAGTGTGGCTGCTGGTTGTTAAGGTTGACTGGGGGAGGTTGGGTCAAGGGCCATTACTGAGGCCCTTTCCACAGCTTACCTTCTTATGGCAGCATCCAGTGGTGATTGTGGCAGCAGCTCTGCCAGGAAGGGAGCACGACAGTAGCACTCTCCTCTGCATGGGACTAGCTCTCTCCAGAAAGGAGCACTATGGACACACCACTTCCTTCCACAGTACAGCCGGGTACTTTCCCTAGCTGTGCCTGGGGATGGGAGAGGAGTGGGACTGGGACAATGATGTGCAGAAATGTCGTCATGGTCCCATCCTTCTCCCGTCCCCATGGTGGGATGGGAGGATGCTGCAAAAAGGGCCTGAATTAAACATATGTGATTGAGTATCTGATATAGAATATCAGCGCTTATCATTTACTTCCAAGTAATGCATTTAGTAGAGAAAGATCAAAGGATGGTATCTAGCTACATTGTAAATGCATCAACCTGCATTTAACTCTGCATTGGACTGTGTCCAGCGCCAATGAAGAAAAATAGTGAGTGTATATGACAGAAGCAATCACAGGAGCTAGACACATACTTATTGAATCAAAATGTTAGAAATTCCCATAAATATGCATGTTTTCTAAACTAGATATTCCGCTGCATTTATAGCAGTATCTAATTTCCAGTTATCCTGAATAAACACCAAGGAGATCCCGTTGATAACTAATAAGATTGTGAATGTCAAGTCTTCCCTGATAAAGCATATGTAAAATGCAAAATGAAAGTCCATAGGAAGCTAACTGGATTCACATTTAAGCTAATGCTCAGTAAAGCAGAACCTTCGGAGTCTGAATTAGTCAGTTTATCAGAATCGCAGCAGTGATGGTATTAGATCATTAAACCAATGCAATCCTGTCAGTAGAAATTCATATCCCAATAATCCACAGTAAAGGAGAAGAATACTGACAACATCATTGCACATGTTTTAGGGCTAAGCTTTCACTGGGGCGGCAAAAATAAATCTTTAAAAATGAGCTTATCATTAAATTTAGCAAACCTAACCCTGATGCATTGTTTCACAAATTTTGAAAACAATGAAAGCCTTTGTTACATGTGCCACTTGCCCCAAGAGTCATGAATGAGTTATAGAATGAAGTAATTCAGCTTAGGCCATTTCCACACTAAACTATTATAGTGTTATTATTCCACTTTGAACATCCTGTGGAATTCTGTGGTTTGTAGTTTACTGAGACCAAAGAGCTCTCTGGCTAAGAATTCTAAATGCCCCTCCCTAAACTGCAAACCCCAGGATTCCATGGGATACTGAAAGTGAAATAATGCCATTATAACAGTGTAGTACATAAATGGCCTTAGTGTTGCATCAGAGAAAGAGAGAGAGAGACAGAATTGGAGGATTTCAGGGCAGGGTGCAGACAATAAAGATTATGTTAAAATTAATTAATTATAAAATAATCTAAACAATTCAAAACATAATTAAATAGAACAACAAAACAAAGCAGAAACCGCAACACACAAACCAATAGACTCAATACAAACTATGGTCCATGTGCCCTCAAAAGTTGAATGAACAGTTTAAATTGGTGCCGTTCTTTTACAGAGAATAAAACTCTACATGAAGAATGTCTTCTTCATCCACATGAAGATAACAGTTCTCCTTCTGAGGGTCTCCTCTATTGTCTACTCTAAGTCTGACTTGGGTTGATGATAAGGATCTTGATGTTACTCATTCGTGTTTAGTCGAGGCTACAGCAAGAATTCTGCCCCTGCACTGTGAAATTTTCCTTCAGTCCCCTAATTTCTAGCATTGCAGAGAGTGAGACAATGAAAATTGTTCACATCTACAATTCTCATATCCTCTGTGTTCACATTGCCTTGGTAACTTTGCCTTTCCCTTCACTTTGGATACCTAAACTGTATTTCTAAATGTTTTAAAGTACTGCCATGCTAAAAACTTGAGGACTGAAGGAAAATTCAGAGAGATGAGAATTCTTATTTGTGGGGGCAAAGCCCTCATTTGGTACCCTGTAGCTACACCTGTGCATTTAATGTAAAGTGTTGAAAAATCCTGATGAAAAGAATCCTGGATTGATGAGAATCTTCAGTTTGGGATTTATTCTGTGCAAAATTCACACAAATTTTTATTGCAGAAAAAAAATCTGCAAAGGAAACACTTTCCATTCAGAAAATAATATTCTGCACAAAATCCACATATTTTTTATAAAAAAACAGAAAACAGCATTTTCTGCAGAGGAAACAGCATTTTGTGCACACTTCCTATACAGAAACTGCTGTTTTCTATTTTGTAACCCCACATGAATTTTGTGCAGAATAAGTCCTGAACTGCAAATTGTCTCACAGTCTGAAGCAAGGTTTCAAAGCCTGAAGAAAACTGAAGAAAAAGAGAATATCTAAGACAATTGTTGTTAACTTTGGTGGCCTTGGAAAGAAGATCATCTCCTATGTCTCAACATAAAGTTTTGTTCCTCAGGAATACCAGAGACAACATTGCTGTTACTATCATTTTCAACATAGTACATAGATATGCGGTTGTTCTTTTTTTTTTTTAACTTGCCATTTTTAACTTTCACGTCATTGGCTTCTTCAGCTGGCACTTACTAAAAATCCATGGGAGTGCACAACAGGTGTGGCAAGCAGAAATAGAGGTGTACAATTAGGCCTGAGGCGAAAGATCAAGTTCAGGAAGTAGAAAGCTCCACCCTGAGGCTGCTGAAGGCTATTCTGCAGGCTTCAATGAAAAAGAAAGCAACTCCATGAACTAGTCAATAAACCAAAGCAGATTTTAAGGAATTTAAGGGGGAAAAGGCCTGATCAAAATGAACAACTACCTGTTTCCTGAAAATGTCTTTAAAAAAATATCATTTTACTAAATAGAGCTGTTCACAAGAGCAAAGAAATGTAAAATACAACTGCAAATGTTATTTGCATGATAATCATTGTATCACAAAATTACTACCATGTCTTAGTAAGTCAAGATGCCTCTTGCTGGAAAGTTAACAACCTGCTTTAATCTTTAACAAGACTTCTTTCCTCCACTATCATTAAGAGCTTTGAGAACCTATTCCATATTTTGTAATCTGCATGTACAAAACTGATGCATTATTTCCCTGAAACAGTTCTATATAACACAAGTTAAGATTATGAATGTTCTCAATGCCAGTTCAGTGAAAAAACCTATTTATAGGTGCAGAGCTGACCTAACAAATGCTAGAGACCTGTCCAAAATCAGGATATAAAATGGTTCAGGCAGGGTATTATCATGTTAAAAAGGGCTGCATATCTGCACTTACGAATTGTCCTGAGATGTGTGGTGAGCACATGTGTACACAGATACACATGTCATTATATGGGCACATATGTTCTTTAAATCTTAGTTTTCATGCACACCAGAACTGCAGCTTTCAGGATCTTGCTGTCTGCCTAATGGCCGTATGGGCTGGTGATTATAGGAGTTTTGATGGAAGCAAAAGTTGTTTAAAAACACAATAGGCATCCAGAATTTTTGAGGGCAGCATTCCAAATATTTAAAGGAATTCTGCACAGACAGAAAATTGAAACTAAGGCCATTTCTGCACTATGCTGTTCTAGTACTATTATTTCACTTACAACATCCTGTAGATTTCTGGGGTTTGTAGTTTACTAAGGTCAAAGAGCTCTCTGGCTGAGAATTCTAAATGCCCCTCCTTAAACCGCAAACCCCAGGATTCCATAGGATGTTGAAAGTGGAATAATAGCACTATAGCAGTGTAGTGCAGAAATGGCCTATGTAAGCATTTGATCCAAGATTTGAATATTAGCAGGGTGGGGAGATAAATTTACACTTTATTCTGGTGAACTGAAATTCATATCAGGAAACCAAGCCACACTGAAAGCGTGCAGATTACTGGATATCCTTTCTTTCAACAATTCCTGGGGTGACTGAGACTAGAATTTCTTTAAAATATTCTATTCATTTTAGCCATTCATTAGTGCAGCATAAGGGAAATGCACTACACATCCAGTTATTGATCTCTCTTTCTCTCTGTCTCTGCATTATATGTAATACGTGAGAGAAGAAAGCTATCAAAAAATGAAAAGGAAATGGGCAGGTCATCTTTTTAAACCTAGAATTTTGTATGTGTGTTTTTAGTTATGTTTACAATTAAGACTCTTTCAGCAGGAGAAATATATGCTGCATGTATCCTTTAGCTATATACACCTTGGTTCATATCCTCTGAGATTCTAATATGCATTACAAACCATCTTTCATGAATGGACACGTTAATAGTAATGTGGTCATTTGTATTCAAGCACCAGCTCACTCACCTTTAGAGACCCTTTGTCTCAAAGACTTGATTCATTATTAGTCTAGCTAACAAGGTTCCAGATTCTCAACATCAGTCCCCTATTTAGTTCCAATTTGTAATATCACAACCTTTGCTTAACCTTGGCTGCAGAGGCATTTTCCAGATCCTATTTCCAACAGGAAAACAACAGTAATTCTTCAGAGCTTTGGAATACCAGAAAAGGGATGATGCTAAAGAAAAATGCCTTCAGTCTGTACTGCTTTTGGAATTTTGTGGTCCTTTGGGGAAGCAGCTTTCATGGACCCTGTATGTTGGAGAAGGTGCAGTGTGCAAATTGAAATCATATCATCTTTGACTTTCTTAAGTTCCATGCAAACTGAGGATTCTGAGACCCCCAACAAATATCCAACTTCATCTCTTTCTGGGGTCCACCTTCCCTTTCATAAGATAAGAGAGTATCATAAGACACTCTCAAAATAGGATATCTGTCCCACACGAGTAGGGAGCACAATTGTACTCACAAGGCATACCTAAAAACAGAGGTTCTGTGGACTAAAACTCCTAGCCAGCATGTTCTGGGTGGGGGATTCTGGATTCTCTACTCCAAAAATGAATTTTTCCAAGCTCTGTCCTAAAATGCAGGCATTTTACCTATTGTCCATGTGCATAACTCCGCTACATCAGTATGAAACCTGGCTGACCATGTTCCTTGCTCATAGGGAAGAGCTGTATGCATAGAGAGTAACCTGTATCTCAATAAGGAACATACAGATTATTGTCAAGTCAGGTTAGCAGGGATGATCTCACAACCCCACACATTTGAAGCATATTTTATCTCTCAGAAGAGCCAACCTAGGGTGATGGTCTAAACCAAATGTGGGCAACTGCCCCAGTGCCAGGGGACAGACAGGTTCCTGCTAGACTGGTGAAGGATGCTATTTACACCCTCCCCTCTCCCAGAAAAGAGTTTCAATTTTTTAATGAATTAAATAAAACACTTTTTCCATCCCAACATACATTCTAGTGACTGTGAGAACATTTTTTTCCATATCCCAGGGCCTCACTGTTTTGTAAGAGACCCAAATGAGACCTTTTTTCTCAACCAGCAAATGGTCAGAAGTTATGTCTGGTTTAAGGGGAAATGCCCTCCCTCCCCAGTCTAAAATTTGCCATGGGAGCACAAAATTCTCTCATGGCCCCTGGAGTGTTCAGGGCTGCTTTTTCAGCTATTTTTTTTTTAAAGAAATTGCAAAAACTTTGGGGGCAAACCAGGAGAGCTGGAAAGTTGAGGCCAAAATAGAAGCCCTGGGGACTATACATATTCTATGGGCCACATATAGCCTGCCTTTCATCTAGATTTTAAAATCTATGTAATGCAGCAAATTTTCTGAGTAGCTCTGGGTCTAGTTAGTAGACTGATTGAAGGCTGTCTAGCAGCTCTATGTATTGTGCCTTAAAACACCACAATGAAAGAAAAACTGGGTGTAAATGATTTTTTTAAAAAAAAGGATTCTGTATTACAGAGAACAGGCCTATGAAGTCCTTCACATCTTATTGGAATACAAATCCCATCACTCCAGCCATTGGCAATGCTGGTTGGTATTGATGGAAGATGAAGTCCCAACAACAGTTGGACAGCCTTAGATTCCCCACCCTGTTACTGGAGGTGGCAGGATGCCATGAATTAACTTGGCGGCTACAAGGGATGCATAAATACAGTGATTTTCAATCCCTGCTTATGGAGCAAGAATATGCATGGGCCAGGAAAGGGAAAAGCCAATGGGTGGGTGTATTTTCCCCCACCCCCACAGTGCACAGTAATACAATAATGAATGCTGACCAATCTCTTTTTTTTTTAAATAGGCTGGAGGAGAATTGGTATTAGAAGCCACATCGTTCTTAGCCCCCAGTTCCTTTAGAAAAATACCTTCAAGAAATGTCTATATAAACTGAAAGAAAAATGGAGAGCTTGTCTAACTGCTTGGAAGAGGTTTTCAAACCACAGCGGCACAGAAACCTAGGCAGGACCCTAGATTGGCCCACGGCTTTGATAAACCACACAAAAAAGTTTTCAGGCATTTATTAGCTGACTCATTACAGTGCAAAATCCCTAAGTAAATCATAGGCCTTGAAATCACTTTGTCAAAACAACTGGTGAAAGGGTATAATAATCTTGAAATTCTATATGAATTCTAGCCACCACTAAAGGTGGCAATTTAAGTATTGCATTTTCCCATTATTAAGTTAAATCTTTTCTGCAGCTGAGAGTTATGAGAATTCCTTACATATCACAGTATCAGATATGGGCAAAACTGTGGATGTGTGTTAGTTTGGCAGGTTTTAAAAACCTAGCATTATTTACATTTCAGATGAAGAACAGGAACTGTTACTTTTTTCATGTACGGATCTATCAGACACTTCCTTGTGGTCACAAACTGTACATGCATGGACTTATTAAATGAGCACACATTCAAACCATAGTCCATCCCCATGGTACTTCCACCTTTTATTTAAATGAAACCAAGATCATGTGCTCACATAAACACAAACATAAGCACTCACCCCCACATACACTTATGGTTCTTTGTTGCATAGCAGACTAGGCTCATTAGCAGCAAATGCAAAGACTCCAAGCAAATAATCAGACAGCACTATGTAAAGCACATTGTTCCAACCCTGGTTCTCTGTTGTGGGTAATGTGATTTGTAATCTGGTGGCTTAAGTGTGGCTACCTTAGGATTCTGAAAGCTTTTTGATTGATAAGACTGTTTTCAAACAGAATAGTCATCTTTCTGAAATTATCTCTGTACCCATAACTCATGATAAGTCCACAGTAAGCAAAAGCTGCTTTCTCTCATATACTAGAGAGAATGAAATTGCTTTTCCCCTCACCATCTGTCTATTCCAGTTAAGTTGAGAGGAGATGGGAAGCTGAGATTCACTACTGCATGGAAACCTATGATAGGGGAAAGGAATACAGGCTTCCTACAGTTTTTAACGGAGGCTGTAGCAGATCCTCTCAGTCTTCTCATTTAAATACCATCACAAATGCACCCTGTGAATAGGTTGTAAATATGAATAGAAGCTATATAGAGAACATTGTATCAGATCATTTCTAATAATTTGTGTTCAGTTTCTTTTACTGATATTTAGTAATTTCTTTCTAAAAGTATAACCATGTTAGTCTGTGGCAGCAAAAAGAATAAGCAGCATGAGTGAGCAAATTTTTAAAAACAGGCTTAATTATTCCAATCATTTCAATTGAACTTGGGCATATTTGAGCCACTCTGACAGGAGTCATTGACCAACTGCAATCACACCTGGATGAAATTTATTGTCAACTATCGTATCAGTCTCACTTGAGGCCTTGTTCAGGAACAGAAACTGCCTCAGTAATCCATAGGATGATATGTCAGATTTGGGTCAGGCTGAACCTGTTGTTCTGTTAGACATCTTGATGTTATCAGTCGGCCCTTCTGGAAAGTCTGAGCTGCAATGTGGTGACAGTGTATTGCAGTAGTTCCATTTATGCTTTGATGGCTAACCTGAAGATGGGACCGGAAGATAACTCTTTGCCCCACAACAGTTGTTATATAGTGTTACTGAGATCTATATGATAACACTGGGAAAGTTTATCTAGGCCAGAGATGTAGCTTGGAGACCTCAAGTTCCACTTCCCTTTTTTATTTAATGCACGAGAGGAGTTGAGGTTCTGATTTACTTATGGGCATTGTTATGGATTGGAGGAGGTCTAATAAACTGAGACAGAGATACTCATTATGGATGGCTTACCTGTCTGGTTAAATGGTTTTTTCCTTGTTCCAGAGTAGGTTGGACTCTCCTAAAAGATCAGATTTATAGTGGTCTTTGATCTGTCATTGTCATCAGAATCACAGGGAGCCCCGATAACCTTGGAGCACCTCTTATCATCTTAGGCTAACATACCAATTGTAAAGTTCACACTCTTTTTACTTTCTGTCTGAATAAATGCAATGTATTTATACATATGTGGACTTCTGGAAAGAGTCCAAAAACTTCAGTTAGTTCAAATCAGGATGACCAAAACCTTAATTGGGATTAGCCACTGTGATCACACCACACTACTACTTTTCTGGCTGCAGTGGCTGTCAGGTCATTTCTGGTGCCAATTCAATATGCTGATTAAAATCATTAAAGCCCTATATAGTTTAGGAACAGCTTACATGAAGCCATGACTCTTTCCAAAGTCACTTGTTTCTAGGATCACAATTTAAGCCAGATTTTAAGATTATCATCTGAAGGTGTCCCAGATAAGGAGATAGTGGTGGCTCTGACTAAGGATATGGATACCCATCTATGGAAAGCCCTATCCAGGGAAGTTTACCTGGTACCCACAATACAATGTAAAATGTGCCAGATAGACTGTTTTGGGGAATGCATCTTAGAGACCATATAATACCATTCTTACAAGAACTGCATTGTCTTCCAATTTGCTTCCAAGCTTAATTCAGGGTGTTGATTTTGACCTACAAAGGCCAAAGCAGCTTGGAGCCAAGATATTTGTCAGACTCTCTCTTTCCATACAAGCCTGCCCAAAATTTGGCATCCTCAGTGGAGGTGCTGTTGCACATCCCAACAACTCCCAGGGCTCGGTTGATGTGTAGATGTGGCAGGGCTTTTCTCTATAGCAGCACACAGACTGTGGAACTCCCTGCCAAGAGAAGTTAGGCTGGCTCTCTCTCTCTCATCTAAGATCCTAGCAGGTAGCCTAAAATGGTGCTATTCCACACAACCTCTGGTTGTTCAAATTGTTCTGACTGTTTAAACTGCTTTTAAATTATTTTTAAGGAATAATTTTGGTTTGTTTTTAAAAGGTTTATTTATGTATTGTTTTAAATATTTTTATCCATTGTGCATTGCCTTGGGGGGCCCAGTGAGCTGAGAAGCAATATCATAATGTCATAATTTACTAACTAACTAACCAACTAACTAAATTCCTTCCAGCCTACAGTCAATACATTTCAGTCCCTCCAGGCACTTAAGAACTGTTCCAGGCTTTGTAGGTTTTTTAGACTGTTTTATTTTTACTGCTGACTTCATTTTGGCTTTATTACAGGCTGCATTGTCTTTACCCCTTGTTGCTAGTTTTACTCTGTGCTTTTTAATTTCATAGTTTTATTGTGGCTCCTGTATTTTATGTTTTTAATTTACCTGTAAGCCAGTTGGTGAACTTCAGTTACCAGCCAGAGTAAACCTGTAATATTTATTTAGTCATTTTGAAATGTTCAGCACATCATTCTTCAGTAAAAACTTGCAGAATGGCACATAATACAAGTCATAAAAAAAAAACAATGATTACATAAAGACCTACATCAATAAGAAAGCAGAAGCAGCAATTAAAACAAACTGATCAAATTCAGTGGAATCCCCATACCTTGCTTTCCAGGGATCTCTCTTCTGCCATTCAGGAACATGTGGAGGAAAATTGCTATAACTCTGTGACAGCTGTGCTCTCATCTGTGAAGGGCCAGAAGTTCTGATCCTTCCTGGCCCAGCCAGTTAGAAGTCTTGTCCACTTTGGAGGCCAGGCTTTTGGGGAACAAATGGCAGAAGCAGAAAGCTTCAGACAGATGTGTCTCTTGGACATAAAGGAGGAAGCTGCCAATTTTCCCCTTATTCCTTCATTAGACTTTTTCATCTGCATTCCCTATGTTACTGTGGTTGTTAACCACAGTCAAGCGGACTTATGACAACCCTAGGAAGTAGAGACCTCTTAGTCACTCTGTCATCAATAGCTCTGCTCAGGTCTTGCAGACTCAGGGTCATGGCTTCCTTGATTGACTCTATCCACCCGTAATGAGGTCTCTCTCTTTTCCAGCTGTCTTCTGCCTTACCAGGCATCACTGTCTTTTCTAGTGAGTCATGTCATCTCATGATATGTCCAAAGTAGGACAGGATCAATTTAGTCATCTTGGCTTCTAGGATTGTTCAGGCTTGACTTGGTCTTTTTGGCAGTCCAGGGGATCCATAGAATTTTCCTCCAGCACCACATATCAAATGAGTTGATTTTCTTCCTGTCAACTTTCTTTACCATCCAGAGTTTACAACCCTACATAGAAACTGGAAATACAATGGCACGGAAAAGCCTGATTTTGGTACTCAATATTAATTCTTTACACTTAAGGATCTTGTCTAGGTCCTTCATAGCTGTCCTCTCAAGTCCTGGTACTACTCTTGGTCTTCCCACCAGGCTGCCCAGGATAGACCATTGGGTGGTAGGTGGTCACTTCATGAATTGGATCCAAGCCTCATGTGATGCTACTGATGCTGTAGCCAATAAAGCTTTCACCCAAAAACAGGCATGGTATCTTCTGCTCTCCTACCCCCATCCTGCTTGCACATACAACGGAACAATGGATGCAATCATAAATGCGGCAACTTTAATTACAATTAAAATGGTCACAGAAAAGTATTCATTGGATGCTGAAATCAGATCCAGGAAATCAGATGCCAAGATTTCTAAACTATATTCATTTTCAATACTAAGGCTTATTCACACATTATGTCCATCACAGACTACATGACAACTTGTGATTGTAGCCCAAGCTACAAAGTCATGCTAGAAACTTCTGTCATTCATACATAAGCATCAGTTTCATCAGATGCATCATTTAATGGTACCTTTTAAATAATATAACATTTTGAGGTAATGTCTAATATTGACCATCCACTAGTACATGTTATCCAGCAGCAAAACAGGGATGATATCCAGTGATATGCAGCCTCTCATGTTTCCTTCCATTTGTGTTCCAGAAGAAACCCCAATCCTCTAGAGAAATTGCAACAGCTGCAAAGATGGTGGAAAATCACCAGATACTTCCCCCTCCCCATACTACCAGCAAATGCCTGCCATCTGTTGTAGAATGCTGGTAAAATCCATCCATTTATTTTCTGTTTCACATTTTGAGTCCACAGTTGTATTTTACCACCATTTCTACCACCCATCAGCATCTCAGGTATACACACATTCCCCTTACCACTTGATACAGATAACAAGAATATTTTTATTGAGACAGTTAACAATAAAGCAGTTTACTAGTCTGTGTTTTTATTTGTTCCCTCTGGTGGAATATCATTCAAATGTATTATATGTGATCACATTTTACATCAACAAATGCAAATTACAAGGAAAGTTGAATTATACAGAAACAGTCTATGTCCTGATAAGATTTATAATAGTTATGAAAATAAGTCATCCTTCTCAGGATACCTATATGCATATTCTTTACACATAGAGGCACAAATACAGATGCAGACACATACTAGCACAATTTTCATCAAATAAATGAATTGCCTGTCTCCCTTCACTGAAAGAATTAATGTTGACATCTTTGGTACACATCCCTCAAGTAACAGATGGCTAACACCTACAACTCCCATGATAACTAGCCACAGATGTGTGTGACCAGCTTCTTACAGGAAATAGGGATACAGGGCAAACATTGCAAATTGCAAATCCCCTGGACTCTTCTAGCAAGCATCTTAGGGACACCAAGAACTGATTTCTTTCCCTTCCAGTATTATCACCGAATTAATGAGTATTGCACAGGGCTGAAGGCAAAGCACCCAAGGAGGCAATGAATATTACAAAGGTTTTGGCTGCTGTACAATCTCCTGACTTTGTAATTTAAGAGCAAGGGATAAAGTCTACTTCATTTTATGTGGGAAAGAAGGGCACTGCATCCATGAAAGACACTTCTAGAACTCTGATCTACAGCAAAATCAAACTTTTTTTTTTTCAGAATTAAAGGAAATTTCCTTGGGTGGAAGGGCTTTTGGCCATACAAAATGTTCATAGGAAGGTATGCAAATAAGACTTGTAGCAACAAAATAAGTAATTAAAGAAGGACCTTACAGAATGATTTTCATTTTAGATAACCATCAGAAAGTTAACCTATCATGTGACATTTTCCTTTCAAAAGTAATAGCTGTTGGACAGCCAATGTTAAAAAAAAAATTACTGTCATCAGTCATGAAAATATGTGTAGAGAAACATGAACACAATTCATTCTACATTATTTCTCTATGGGAAATACAACCTATTTAATTTAGTCTTCCTCCAAATAAGGAAGGTTTCCTCCACCCAATTTTTAAGCATGAGTTTAGGGAGAACAAACAAATCTTACTAAGGACTCTTGAACAAAGTGGCATACACATTATCATTTCCAGAAACATTTCCAGCATTTGCTGCCTGTTTTGAAATTATCCTTTTCCCAATGGTCTGCAGTCCTGGTGGCGTTTCTTAAAATTCAAATTCCAACTGTCATGCCTTAGTCTGGAGAATCATACTGAGCTGTAAATTATTTCTCAGGATATCCATGCCAACTATTGTCTCCTCACAAAATCCTATTCACATTATTTCACACTGACAAGAGGTGTAGAGAAGGCGCCAAAATATACGTCGCTAACACTTCAAAGCACTGCATCTTGCTTTATGCCACATAAATCCGATTAAGGAAAAGAGAGAGAAAAGATGCTGTCAGTGCTTGCGCACATCATTCCATTCCTTTGGAAATCCATGTTGCTGTTCAAATGGTTGACATTTTACCACCACTGGGGGCAATTGAAATTATACAAATTGCTGAAGATTAGCAGTAATCCCAGTCATTAATGCGTAGTAATTGCTCTTGTTTATGTGCAACCTCATATTTTGTATGTGTTTTATTAGAATGTGAGGAGGAAAAGTAATTTCAGATGAAATTTAAATCTTCTTCAAGTATTGCAAAATTGCGTTATTAGTTCAGACTGAAGCCCTATTCATTTATTCACCCACACTATGTTATTGCCATGACTCCAGGTAGAAGATAGGGATGAGTGCATTGGTCCCTTCCACTACCCCACATGTTCCCATTGGTTTTTCCATGGACCCCACACATATGTACATTGGTTGAATATTTACATGGGGGAGATTTTCTACTTGGACAGACTTCCAGTACAGTTAAGGACTTTGATCTTTCAGCCCTCTGACTCACTCAGGAAGAAAAACATTCCTATCACAGTATCAGCTCTTGACTTGTAGACTGCTACAGGAAAGGAATGCGAGAAAGAAAATCCATGGGCTTCTTTGTAGAGAACCTGGATTTCATTGGTGGAGCATGAACAATGATTGTCTTAGCAGGAGGAATTTGGAAGACTATGTTTAGTGTGTCAAAATAAATGTCAGACTTTTTTTTCATAATTATCAGATTTCAAGCAAAACACATAGCTTCCAATGAAAAATCATTTGAATTTGCATGACAACAAAATGCAATGTTTTCTGTGCAAAAAAATGTTGCATCTATGCAAGATCCAGTGTTTCTTTCACACAACATTTTCATTTTAAAGTCAGTTGAAAATCATTGAAAACTATAAAAAAAACTCATGTAATCTCACCTAGTGGACAGAAAACATCTGGAATTTTTCATTCCTCCAGATACACATAGGTCTCAATAGAATCAATAGAATTCTATTTTCCAAAACTTTCTTTCAGCATGTGCTCAAGTAGTACATGGCTAATGGAAGATTACTGTTCACCTCCTCTTTCTGGCCTTCCATCTTTACACAATTAAAGTTGCCCATGCTCAAAGCACCATACCAAGGAAGGGAGGAATATGAAGATTTTCTATAGATCTGTCATTCTCTGTAATACTGTGGTGATGTTTAAGAGCAGAACTTTACTGACCAATTATGGAGTTATCTTTGCATATTAAGCATAATTTATGCATAGCTCACCTGTTTAAGTAATCTTAAAGTCCACCTGTCTTGTAGTCTTCAAATGCCATGCTCATTCTCAATAGAGGCAAATAGTGTATTTTTCAAAGTGTTTTCACTATGTCTTATCAAAATTGTGTATTTAATGATGATTATATTTTTGAAGCAGTCCTAATACTGTGATTTTGCTCCATGAAGGAGCATGCCAATGTGGACACACAGTGTAAGAGTTCCAATTAGAATGGTTTCATTAAATATGTTCAGACCATTAAGCTGTTCAATTTTGCATTAAAATCATTAGTATCTTAAATGTAGCAAGAAAAATATTTGGCAAATAGTGATGGATATTGATCTAAAGCTATGGTAAATATAGGACTTTTCCCCTATTACAACAGTGATTGTAATTGTATCACTCCACCTTGAAATATAACTGTATGTATGTGGGGGGGATCCGTGATATAGGTCTAATGTAAAGGAATATTCTAACATGCATTACTTTTAAAAAGAAAAAATAATTCTTTCACTAATATGAGAATCCCTTAATCCCATTCATAGCACTAAAAAAAGTTGATTTGTGTCAATGGAAAATAGTTATTTTCTTCCTCAAGTATCATGATATATGCTCTACTAGACCACTGCTGCAGATGTGTAGTTAAGTTTCAGAAATCAGAGAAATGTTTCCTTGAGTCCATACAAGGAGTATCTAGGGACCTGGAAATTATAGTACATCAGCTACTTAATAAAGCACACTTAAGTAATCTCTTGTGGTTCAACTTAAAAGTGAGGGAGCAGTTTACAATCATAGCAATAGTGCTGCAATTTTTTTAAGCAGTGGTCTTGAATATGGAACCGTTATCTAGATTTACTCATCCAGAACTGTTTCAGATTCAAAGTAAGTACTTAATCATGATTAGGTAGTTATTGTGAATACAAAACAATTTGGCCACAATCATAACTTCCCAAGTAACTTTACTGGGCATCAGCTGCCTGGGGAGAAGGAGGTTCATTCTGTCAGTGAGTGGGGCATGCACAAATGACATTTCAGGTTTGGTGAGGGGGCAGGAGAGTTTACTCATGTTTTTAACTAGTTTTAATGTTTTTAATAATTTTTGATATTTTAATAACATTTTAACTTCTGTGTTTTATGATTTTTAACTTTTTTTTAATAAAAATCTGAAATTGGGAAAAAAGGCAGTATATAAATAAATATGGTGGTGGTGGTGGTAATGATGTTCAGTCAGTCCTCCACATTTGTGGGTTTGACATTCACAGATTTGATTATTTGCAAGTTTCTCCAAACCCTGCCCCTGTACCTCAGGTGCTTCATTTTCAGGGGAACCTTCTCTCTTGGTGGCTCCAATCAGGCCACACAGCTCTTTAAAAACTCACCTCCAGTCCTCCTCCACCTCCACCAGCCACTGCCTAGCCACCTAAAGACACCTCAAAGCCTAATTTCTCAGCACCACAAGTCCTTTCCCAAAGCCCTCCATACACACAAGGAAGGAGATGGACAAGAGAGAGGAGGTACAGGACCACCATGCCAACTGTATCCTTTCCTTGACCTGGTTTAGACCATGGGTGCCCATTCTCCCCACCTGTGCCTCAGTCCCCTTCCCAGAGACACAAATTTGTGAATTTTTCACTTTTGCAAGGGTCCTGTGCCCCTAACCCTAGCGAATGTGGAGGGCCAACTGTATATTTAACTAAGTAACTGATTTGGTCAACAATTCCAGGTTTTCTGGTAACTGGCAACTGTATTACTGTAGCAAATGCTTGTGCCTCTCCAACCATGAGAACTCTTTCAAGCCTACTGAGACTTCTAGTAAAGACTCAGCTCTGGAAAGCCCGATGCACTTAATGCATAGTGTGTAGCTACATTCCCAGTAAATGCAAATTTACTAGGAAGTAAAATGGCTTTTTTGGAGCTCATGCCAACACTTTATTTCAGCTGTTTCACCCTTTCCCCACAACACACTCAGGCCTTCTCACAATGCCATAAATTCTGAGCCTGGCCTCTGTTTGTATGTGCTTTCAAGTTGCCTATCAACTTATGACAATCCCAGGAATTTCATAGGGTTTTCTTCGGCAAGGAAGATTCAGAGCTGGTTTTGCCAGTTTCTTCCTCTGAAATATAGCCCACAGCTCCTGGGATTCATTGCCCATCTCCCATTCAAGTATTAACTAGAGTTGATCTTGCTTAGTTTCCAAGCTCAGATACAATCTGGTGCCTCTCTACATAACAGAAAATGCATTTTATCTATCCCGATATCTGTCCTGTTATCTTCAAGAACACCAATAACATGAATATATATTCTCAGTCCCACAATCCTCTATGCTGCAGTTGTGCTCAATAAAAACAAAAAATGCAAGACATGAGGAATCCAGATGCAATACTCCAGGACTGAAAATGGCTTCTAGTGTGCTGCTACTATTGAGTATGTGCAGGTCATGATGTAAACTAAACTAAATTAAAATACAAGTCCTTCTTCAAGGGAGCTTTCTTTTTGTCTGCATCCCTGAACTCTCTAGTAAACTAAACCAAAGCAAATATCAAATCTACTCAACTTAATCAGAGATCAGACATCGCTTCAATGCAAAACTGAAGGTAAAGCAGAAGAATCCAACCATTTCATCCACCACAGGCACCTGCAAACTATCTGACTGACCTGGAGCAGAGGCCTGTGGCCCCCTCCTTAGCCCATGACTGGTCAATTAATGCAAAAGAATCTACTTACTGGGTCCAGTGATTCTTTAAGGTCAGACTTGCCTGTACTTTTAAGAAGAGGGGGAAAGCCTTGTTCATCTATAGGCCTTTAAGAGACTGAGTAGGAAAGAACTCAACAACCAATATCCCCACAGGGATGGTTTGCAAGAATGGACTGGTTGGATATATCCTGAGTTTGAGAGGGGGCAGTGCCCTACTTGTGCTAATAGAATACCTTACACACAATTTGTCATGTCTCAGATAGGCCAAGTAGAGCTAATAACAGGCTGTAAAAGCAGAACTTTATTCACAGCAAGGAGCGAGAGAGAGAAACAGCAGTCCAAAGCAAGTCCAAATTCAAACCAAAAGTCCAGAGTTCCAAGGTATCCAAATCCTCAGGGGCAAACCAGAAGCATAGTCAGGGCAGGCAAAAGTCCAAGGAGAGTCAAAGTTCAGGAAGCAAGATACTGTCACAGGGTTTCAACCACCAGGAAGATCAGTTGTCCACCCTGGCAAGATAGGTCAGCTGTTTCTCTTTCATAGGCTAATGATGTTGATGCAGGTATTCCTTCATTAAGGCCCATTTGTCATATAAATGAGCTGAACACCTGAGCCCGCCCTTTTCTTGCATTGCTTCTTTCTCTAACTCTTGTTGCTGCTGGTCCTTCAGATCCTCTTGTTCTAGCCCCTGCTGCTGATTGTTGTCTTCCTCTGGGCTGTCTTTTGCCTCTTCCTCACTGTCAGGGTGTCCAAAGCATGACACAATTATTGTCTTGGAGTAGCATTGAGATGAAAACGTGTGAAGGCAAAATCTCCCATTTGTAGTTTCCACATTTCAGGGCCTGGTTGTGAGTCATCTCTAGGCAGAAGATGAGGGAGTAAATTATCTGGATCTAGTGGGCTCAGAGGTGGACAAGAGGAAGAAGCTATATGCAAATCACCAGCTCAGCTAATACAGCAGCAGCTTGCTTCATTTTTCAAAGTTTAATGGATTTGTTGTTGCAATTTGCAAAGACTGCCTGGACTGAGTGGGCAGGAGGGTGTCTATGTTTTTGACTTCCTCCTTCCCTTCTAGTCATTGAGGTATTGAGGATACTCTTCAGTCTGCTCTGTATCCACCTTTTGTCTAGAAGCAACTAGACAAGATTAGATGTTCTTTATCGCTTCTCCTTAATTCCTTAATAATCCCTTCAATTCGTCTTGATCTGGGAGAGTCACTTTAGCTAAGATTTCTATCTTAATTTTCAAACATGAAAAAAAGCTTTCTCTCTCTCTCTCCCTCTCTCACTGGGCATCACAATTCAAGAAAGATATTGACAAACTGGAACATGTCCAGAGGAGGGCAACCAAAATGGTAAAAAGCCTGGAAACCTGAGAAGCAGCTTAGGGAGCTGTTTATGGTTAAGCTGGAGAGGAGCCATGTTTAAATATTTGAAAGGGTGTCATATAGAAGATGGAACAAGTTTGTTTTCTGCTGCTCCAGAGACTAGGACATAGAGCAATGGCTTGAAATTTCAGGAAAAGAGATTCGACCTAAACATTAGGAGAAACTTCTTAGTGGTAAGAGTGTGGTGCTGTCTCCTTCTTTGGATGTTTTTATACAAAGGCTGGATGGCCATCTGTCAGGAATGATTTGATGATGTATCCCTGCATAGCAGGAGGTTGGACTCAATGGCCCTCATGCTGTTTTACAGCTGTATGGGTCTATGACTTGTATGTATGTGTTTGAAGACAAACTGTGAGCAACTGTAGTTTGTACTTAATACCTAACTATGAACAACATCAGCAGGGGTTTTTCTAGGCCTTGAGGTTTTGTCCGAAAACCTTAGCATGCAGGACGATCTTGAACTGGCAACCTTGTTCCCAGTTCATGAAGACTCACCATGTGCCTGAATCACCACCACGTAGCATAAGTTTTAAGAACCATTCACATGCCACCCACATGCAAAAAGAAAATATTGTAAAGAAACCTTGGAATGAAACTGACAAGCACCAAGCAGAAATGTTGTTGTTGTTATGGTACAGGGCACATACCAGTCTAAATACAGCTGTGTGGGCTACATTATTATTATAAGCAGTTTCACAATATGCCTAACAAATACATATTAAGATATGGCACGTGCACCACCTACTTTCAGAGCAATTAAAACAGTTATTAAAGATAAACAATTTTACAACGTGAGTAATTAGGGATGGTCATGTACTGCCTTAGCACTTTAAAAGTTCCTATTAACTAATAATCCATCAAATCCTCACAACAGCTCATGAATGAAATATTCTACTGAGTTCTCAATATAAATACTCCAGCAATCAAAAAGAGATTAATGGAAGCAATCTACAATGTGTGCTGTTCAAGTTTTATCATTGCCAGCTGAGACTCCTTTCCTGCATTTTGCTGTCTGCAATCATCCCCCATGTTTTTGTACACACCAGCTTCACAACATGGTATCAAGACAGAGGCCTGATTCTTTGTTTTTGGACATATCCATCATGGATTTCCAGAAAGGTCATTCATACTTGTAAAAAGAAAAAGTCCTGCATAACTTCAGCACACAAGGGCATGCATTATTCATCACTGTGTGCTTTAAAGGTGCTGTCTTTGATACAATGTGTACATTCATCATGATCTTAAAAGTCAGCTTCTTCTGCCTAGCAGAATACTGAATGTTTACTTGTAAACATCTTAATTTTTCCCACACACTCAAAAATCCATAATACTTGATAGAGCATTCTCTCATCCACGCTCATGCGTTTATGCCTCTCATCTAGATGCAAAACAAGTGCACGGTGAAAGTTCTAAGGATTTATACCAATGACCGTGCTTAGAAATCTCTCTATCCTTTTGCAAGGATGCTCTGAGCAGGGGCAAAAGATGTGTATTGCCATCAACCTCACTTTAAATAATATATGCTTCTCTGTATCTTCATCTATGGGCAAACAAGATCTAATAACATATTCTGAACTATGAAAAAAAAGCTATCTGCAGTTATTTGAAAAGAATGTTTTTACCCTGTCACGTTCTTGTTGTTAAACTAAAAAAATATGTATATACAAGTTTAAATATGCTGTAAAGTCATATTTCCATTCTTTTCCTTTTATAGAAAGATAATTTGGAAGAAAAGAGCACAGTTGGAGGAGGGAAATGGAGCATTAGGGCCTTTCCACACTACACTGTTATAGTGCTATTATTCAACTTCCAGCATCCTGTGGAATTCTGGAGTTTGCCCTTTACTGAGGCCAAAGAGCTCTCTGGCTGAGAATTCTAAATGCCCCTTCCTAAACTGCAAAACCCAGGATTCCACAGGATGTTGAAAGTGGAGTAATAGCACTATAACAGCGTAGTACGGAAAGGCCCTTGGACTCTGAAGACACCCAGTGTCCACTTCAGTGACAGATCTAGAGTTGTTTCCAGTTAGGCCTTCCATCAGTGGAATAGCTTCTGTCTGTGCAACAGAGAGGTAGCATTTCCACTTTTCCTTTAGGCCCCATTAGCCTTCAAAGTTTGCTCCTGGGACCAAGGAACTCTCTGGACCAAGGCTGAGGGGCAGATAGGATCAGGGAAGGAGAAGGAGGGAAGCCCTGCCACACATGCAATAGTCCATCTGTGCAGTGTCAGAATTCATTCCTTCTGTGTGTCACTTAGGGAAAGCAAATACAGTTTAGCCTCCTTTAGCAATCTCTAAAATGGGAAAATAATGAACTCACAGGATGGACTTCACAAGATTTGCAGGAGACTCAGGATGATGATGACGACAACAACCATTGTGAAACATTTTGAAAATTAAAAATGACAAAGAAATAGAATGGGAATGACAGACTATTGTTCAGGATCCAGGTGAAATTTGTGATGGCAGCTTTTAGGCTCTAGGAATGATTTTGTCCTCTAATTTGCAAAAATCCATATGCAATTATCATTAATTTGTGGAGAGACATATGCATCCACTGAAGCTGGAATCTGTGTCATAATGAATATAGATGGCATTTAGCACATAAAAGGCACTGTGGATGACATAACACTGGAATGACACATCATTGCACATTGCAACAAACAGACCCAGATAACTGTTACCTTGGCTTTGGACAAGTTTCATAATACAGAAAAACATCTGTGTTGATGAATTCAAAGGGCATCACCAGGAAAGATCACAGCACTCACAACAGTAACAGCAATGTTTTTTCATATCGGTGAAAAATAGTAGATAGAGTCAAAATAATCTTTCCATCCCCATAGGAGCAAATGTATAGCTATGCACATAATGTGATGGTGCACTATGAAGTCTCTTTCTGGTAGTGGAGTTGACAAAATGAGGTACCTAAGGGGTCCTTTTCAGTGCTGCCTTAAAGAATAAGGTGAAATCATGTACTTTGCACATACATTTATGTCTATGCTGCTTAATACCATTAACATACAAAACTCACAAGTTCTGGCATGGCACATACACATCTGAAGTGGTGCTGATGTACATTTCTTGGAAAGATAGATCCCCAGCATGTGGTAGGAACAGCAAAATATTTTGACACTCCATCTTTGACCCTGATGACAAGATTTCTACAGTTTTCTCATTGCCAAAGACACAATCAAAATGCTTATTCTTTGCTGTCAGGAAGATTAGTTTATTGAACTGGAAAAAAAATCTTTTACTGAGACCAACTGGCGGAATGAAACTGTCTGATTTGAAAAATGCTGTATAAGTATATGAGGTGTTTTGTTATAAAACAGTGATAGTGAAAGTTATAGCATAAAGGAACAGTATTAATCATCTTAAATGTTAATTATTCAGGCCAGTTGTGGTGTTGTTGTTTTTAATTAGAGAAATGCAAAGATTCTTCAGAACTATTTCCATTTAACTGCTGAATTGCACTAATTGTTGACTAAGATCAAATCCAATTGCTTACAATGGAGCAAAGTATTATTTGGTCACACTGGTAACAAAGGTAGAACTCTTTCATTTCTGCTGCAATTAGCAGGTTTTACCTATATAACACATCAAAGTTTTTTTTCTAGATGTAACAGTATAAGTACTACTTGAGAAATTCAGTGCTCTCTGCCTAAGAAAGGAGCAGTTAACTTCTCACAGGACAGTCACAACCTGGCATCTCAAGGGAAGTTGCTGTTCTTTTGCTAATGGAGTTGAATTTTTATTATCTGTCTTTTATTGCCCTTTATCCCTGGTTCCCACATGGCCAAGAAGGGTGGAGGAGGGGCCTTGCCGGCATTAAGATCCCTCCAGAACAACTGAACTACAGCAGAAACATCATCTGATCATCACCTTTCTTCTCCTCTATGATTTTTTAAACATCTCTTGCCTGATGAAGAAGCCAATGGAGCTTCAAAAGCTTGCATGGTGTATATTATGCATTTTGGTTGGCTAATAATAACTTGTTTGCAGATTTTAGATTTTGCTATACGGACAACACAGCTACTCCTGAATATATTTCCTACAGTTTAAAAAATCTGTGCTTGATCTTTCAATCTGTAGCAGAGGTTAGAATAAAGAATGGAGATTCTTTATGTTCAGACCTGTATTCAAGGTAACATAAAATACATTCACCAATAATCCCTTTATTTATACCATCAAGAAATTCTCTTATTTTTGCTATTAATGGAAATGGTCTCCCAGTTCTATACTAATCTTCACTTCTTACCTAAAATGAATTTCACTCAGAAACTGATTAATGCAAACAATGATTACTTTTTAGTATTCTTTTATTACAGCATTTCAGGACTTCTTCTTCTTTTTTTCTTCTTTTTTTCTTTCTTTTTTTTTTTTTGCATTACTGATAGCACAGCTCAGGAAGCTCTGTGTTATTCTGTTAGAATGGCATCTCTGCCACCCATTTTGTTTCTAGTAAATGTGGATTAGCAGAAATTAATAAGTTGCATGCATGGATTTTGAGGTGATAACTGCTTTATATCACCCAAAAAAACACACATGTTGAAATGACTCTACAATATATGTACATGCTTTGATATATAGATATAAAAGATATAGATATTGAAAGGGTTAAGTTAAAGAAGCTAATGCTAAGGTAGAAAAATAAAAAATAAGGTGAGCAATTCCCTTATCTTATCAAGAGGCTTAGGTATGTGCTTAGCAGGGGCCAAACCTAGGGAGTTTTGATGTTGGAGAAATACTCCCTTGGTACCAAAATACATCATTTTTGAAAAAATGTAACCCAGGTCTGCCTGACCTGTAAACACTTCATATATGGTCATATGTAATCATTTCCTGTAACCTGTTTACAAGAGGGTAAAAAAAGAGAGCTAATACCTGGATCGGGGCTCTCAGGTTTTGGGGAAATCATTCCACTGAGATCCCTGCAGAAAAATAAACTTTTATTTTTGTTTTTAATCTGGTGGTCTCAATTCTTGGCGAGCTACTTAAATTTTGGGGGGCTCGCCCGGGATATTGAGGGGCTTTTCCCCCATTTAGGGGGGAGGGAGGGCGCGGGGCCGTCGCCTCTTTCCGGGGCCCAGGGCGCCCCACTTGCTTTTGTCAGAAGGATTGACTCGGGAGTGAGGCGGCGGCTCTGGCGGTGGTGATCCAGCCCAGGGACCCAAAAAGACGGAGCAGAAAGCAGAACCCTCCCACGACTGTTGGTGGTGCCCTCCCTAACCCCCCAGGGAGAAGGGGGGCCCTTTATCAACCCCTTACGTTTGCCCCAGAACCCACTGTTGTGGGTGAAACCGCGAGGCTTTTTGGAGGGGGAAAAAAGAGGTGGGAGGTAGTTTGTTGGGGGAATGTGGTGTGAAAGGAGGGGCGAAAGGTGTCGCAGTTCCCATTGCATACCGTTGAGAGTCCGGGTGCGTGGGTCGGCACAGAGAGAGTGGTGTCTGTCCCCCTTGGGTTTGGTTTTGGGGGCCCCACCCCCCCAAAATCCCTTTCCCCTAGTGTGTCTTGTCCACGTTGGGAGGAAATGGGGGGGGGGCAAAGCCGGAAACCCCTTTAGGTTTTTTATGTTAAAGAATTTAAAGGGAAAGGATTCAGTGGGGACTATGGGGACCCCCCATGGGGGGCGTTTACGGAATTTATGTGAAGTGGAGGGGCCTTTCTTTAAAGGGGGGGGTTTTTTTTGGAAGGGAGCTTAGAACCCGCTCGAATCAAGGCAGTGTATTCAGTAGTGGGGGGTTAGCCTGGCCATCCTGATAGTATCCATACATAGATTCATGGGACACAGTGGTTACAGAGAACCCCTCTTGGTTGCAGAAGTGTCAGGAACAAATTTGTAAGGCTATGGTGCTGAGGCAGGACGGGGCCCAAAGACAAAGTTTTGGAAAACCCCTAGTTTTTCCCCGGAACCCAGCTCCAGAAGGCCCCACTGCCCCCCCCCCCCACCGTATGTGGTGATGCAGCCAGCCCCGCCACCACTGGCTTTGGAAGTACCACCGCCTGCTCCACTGCCACCAGTACCTCGGGCAGCCTCACAACAAGAGGGAGTGGCGGGGGGACTGGCTTTTTGGCCCCAGTTACCCATGAAGAGGAAATGACAGAGGAGTTGCCAGGTTCCAGTTTGGCTGTCCAGAATAAGATGACACTCAGACCCAAACCCCAAAACTGGCCCAAAAAAGAAAAATCCAAGAGTAAGCAGGTCAAGAGTAAACAGACAAAACCCCAGAAGGAAGTAGAAGAAGAAAAGATGATTCGGATGAGGAAAGGGGGAGATGTGATTGCACCATTGCGACAAATCAGTCAATTGGTGCCAACCCCACCCAAGAGGGTGGTTATCGGGGATTTCCCAGAACCAAAACCCCCTTCAACGTCTGACCCTCCTTAATTGGAAGACCCATTATGCTACTTACACAAAAGCCACAAGAAGTAATTGAACTTTGTTCCAGTATTATGGCCTCACTTTCCCCCAAATTTGGCAAGATTGTCAGCAGTTGCTCCTGACTTTGTTCATACTGAAAGGGAGGAGAATAATTCAGCATGCAGAACGGATAGCTAGAGACAGGGCACCTCCGGGAGGGCCAACCCTGAGCAGTGGATGAGAGGAGGGCCCCCTTTGGCGGACCCAGGATGGGCCCCCAACCTCCCAGCACAGTTGGCTATGCTCACTCATTATCAAGCTCTACTAGTGGAAGCTATGAGAGAAGGAATGAAGAGGCCTGTTAATATGTCCAAAGTATCAGAGATACTTCAGGGACCCACTGAACCCCCAGGAACATTTTTGGGAAAATTTTGGGTTTGATGTTTATAGGGAATACTCCCGTGAACCCAGAAGACCCAGGCAACCAACAGATGGTGAATTTGGCCTTCGTACCCAAAGTTATCCAAATATAAAGGAAGAAACTCCAAAAACAAGAGGGATTTGCAGGATAATTTACCCAATTGTTGGAAATTGCCCAGAGAGTATATGGGGAATAGAGACCAAGAGGAGAAACGGGAGAAGGACAGGCGGATGCATAAGAAAGCGGAATTATTGGCTGCAGCTTTGGCAACAAAGGAAGGGGGGGGGAAAAATTTGGAAGAGGAAGTGGACCTCCATTGAAAACGAAGAGTGTGCCCTCTGCCGACAGGTTGGGCTTTGGGAAAGGGAATGAATGTCCCAGACAGAGAGGGGATGGCGAACAGAGGAAGGGGGAAGGGGATCGAGGAAGAGGAAGGGGAGAAAATTTGGGGGAAGAGGAAGAGGAAGAGTGGGATGGAAGATATGAGCAGGGGATGGACGAAGGGTTCGAGGACTTCATTGGACTCCCCCAATGGAATTTTCCCCATTAGGAAACTGGCCCCCCCCTTTGCCCCGGCCCCCGGGGGAACCCTATGGTCACAGCACAAAAAAAGGGACCCAGCCATCCCCATATGGTAGATACGGGAGCCACCCGTTCAGTATTAAATTCTGCAATAGCCCCAAATTGAGAAAGCCATAAGAATTGGGGGGGCCCCCCCGGGAAAAAAAAACCCCCCTTAGAAAAAAGGATTGTGGATCTAGGAAGACATCAAGTCACTCACCAGTTTTTGTATTTGCCTTTTTTCCCCTTTTCCTTTTTGGGGTTCAATTTTGTTGGCTAAATTGAGAGCTCAAATTTCTATTGAAGAAGATGGGACGATGGAAAAAATTTTAAAGGCCCAAAAGAATATCTCAGTGACTTATCCAATGGAGGAGGAGGGGGCAAAGGACCAGATCATGGTTTGTCAAGAGCAACCCCTATTTTTGGGACCCCCAAAGGGGTGTGGGCTAAAACAACCCACCTGGGTTAGCCCGGTTCGGGCCCCCAAGTGGTAGAATTAAAGCCAAATGCTATGCCCACTCCTGTAAGGCAATATGATCTACCCAAAAGAAGCCCTGGAAGGGATCCAGAAACATTTTAAAAACGGCTGAAGAAATACAAAAAATTGGGAAAGCCCCGTTTTCCCTGGGAAAACTCCATTACTCCCAGTATTAAAAAATGGGAACAAAGGAAAATTGTCCAGTAAAGATTTAAGGATGGTAAACAAAGCTACAGTAACCCACACCCAGTGGTACCAAACCCAAAGTCCTGATGGGACTAGTTCCATCTGCAGCTACTCACTTCACTGTTTTGGATCTCAAGGATGCCCTTCTGTATCCAAATGGCCCCCCAAAGCCAGGACATATTTGCCTTCCAGGTGGAAGACAGCATTACAGGCCAGAAGACCCAGTTCCACGTGGTGCCGCTTGCCTCAGGGGTGGAAAACTCGCCAAGATTTTTGGGAAAATTTGTTGAGTCAAGACTTGAGAAAATTCCAAAACTGAACCCGAGAGACGAGTTTTGCTGCAATATGTGGATGATCTACTTTTTTCCGCCACCAGTGAGGAGGAGTGTAAAAGGGGGCCACAATGGGGTTTTTCCAGCTTCTGTGGGAAGCAGGCTACAAAGTATCTAAAAAGAAGGCCCAGTTGTGCCAGACAGAGGTGGGTATCTGGGATTCCAAATGATAAGGGAAAAGAGCGTGAGGCCGAGAAAGGAAGGAGGCTGTGTGTGCTCTGCCTGAGCCCCGGAATCGGAAGATGGTGGGGAACTTGGGTGCAGCTGGGTTTTGCAGAATCTGGAAAAAACACCACGACGCCTTCAAACCATGGGGTGAAGTATACCAAGTAGACCAGACTTGCGGGATACCCCATGGCCCCATCCTGATGTCACTTACTATACAGATGGGGAAATAGCTTTGTGCGAGAGGGGAAGCGAAAGGGGCCCGGTTGCAGTGGTCACGGCAGTAAAAAATAGAAGCCAAAGCGCTACCTGTTGGTACCTCGGCCCAGAAAGGGGGAAAATTTTTGCTTTGATCAGGGCTTTAAAAGCTGGCCGAAGGACTTACTGTAAACATATACACAGATTCAAAGTATGCCTTCACTACCCTGCACGCACATGGAGCACTTTAAAAAAAAAAGGATTGATCAAATTTTTCAGGGGCAAAAGATCAAATATGGAAAAGAAATAGAGCACCTATTAGAAGCGGTGTGGGCCCCCAGTAAAGTTGCTGTGATGCACTGGGAAAGGACATCAGAGAGGGCAAGGTTTCCCGTGGTCCGGGGGGAAAGGGAAAGGAGATGCTGCTGCAAAAAGGCTGCTGAGAGTGAACTAGTGAGTGGGGAAAGGGGAACCTGCCCAAAAGAATTGGTAGTACCACTTTTCCAAATTTCCCCCTAATAACCAGACCCCTAGATACACCCAGCAGGAGAATGAGAGGGGGGTGAAAAGGGGCCTGAAAGCTATAAGCAAAAGATGGTTGGGGGGTCCTACCAGATGGAAGACGGTACATACCCCAATCTATGGGATGGCCAATCGTTCAGAAGGCACATGAAAACCACCCCATCTGGGGGAAAAACAGCGTTGGCCCAGTTGTTAGCAAAGGATGTGTTTATAGATGGAAAAAACAGTACCCCCTTTCTGGGGTCATCACGGTGTCAACCTGCGCTTCCCAACAACCCGCGTTAAGGGCCCCGATTGGGGAAAAGGGAACCCAACATCAAGGATCTACTCCCTTCGAATCCCTAGTGGTGGACTTCACCGAATGCCACGGATGGGACAATACCGATAATTTGGGAATGGTGTGCACTCACACTGGGTGGGGTTTAAACATATCCTACTAGAACCCAGAAAGGGGAAGGAAAAAGTACGAAGCCTATTTTGAGCACGGATTTATACGGGTTACCCCTTCACATCGGATCTGATAATGGCCCGGCCTTTGTGCACGGAGTAGTTAAGAGTTTGGGAGAAGTCTTAGGAATTACTTGGAAATTACATTGTGCGTATAGGCCCCAAAGTTCTGGGAAAAGGGGGAAAGGATAAAGAACATTGAAGACTCAAAACTTGCAAAATTGTGTCAAGAAACTAAGCTCAAATGGTTGGATGTACTCCCAATAGCTCTTTTGAAATAAAAAAGACCCCTCATCGGACGACTGGGCTGATCCATTTGAGCTGCTGTATGGAAGACCCCCGGCCATCCTGAAAGGGGTTGAAAGGGGGATTCCGAGAGCTGGGGCTTCCCCCCAAGAAGAAGTGCAGGCATTAGGGGGAAAACTCTAAAAAAGGTAAAAAAAGCCCAAAGCTTTAAAGGGTTTTCAATTCCTTTCCCCAAAAGGCCCATTCCTTCCCGCCTGGGGGTAGGTGTGGGTTAAAGATTGGGAAAAGGGGGGCCCTACCAGGCTGGAGGGGGCCCCATCACGTGCCGTTAGTCACCCCCACTGCATAAAAATAGCAGGGCTGAAACCTTGGATACACTACACCAGGATAAAAAAAGGGGTTTACTATTGGGCTGTAATTTCATCACAAGAAAACCCTTTGAAACTGAAATTGTCCAGAAGAAAAGGGGGGGGAGAAGATTCGGACTAACTCTGCCGTGGTATACCAGGGAATTGACCACTCACGAACCCGATCCGCAACAGGTGAATGAAGACTCAGGCTAGACCCTACTGCTGCCACCCGCTGGACGCTAGTAGCTCCCCCGTACGGTCAGACCTAGCAATGGGAGAGGGGGAAGATTTTACTCAGCCCTGCCCGTAGTCACTCCAGGCCTAACTCTACGACGGCCAGATCCCCCACAGTGGATATGGGAGAGAAAAAATAAATTAATTTTAGGATCTAATAAAAATAATAGTGTGTATATTTCTTGGGAAATTTTAAAATATTTTTGTATATGTACAGAAGGAATTTGTGTGGAGTAAAATAGATTTGGGGCCCCGAATGGGTTGAAAAAGAAGTGGGTAATGTTGATCGGGATGTGGAGCGTGATGGGTGGAGTAGTCGAGGCTAATGGGGTTTAAAAGACATGCTGCACACATGTTCCAAAAACACGGACCCAATGTCACCCTGATCTATGAACATCCACAGACTGTAGCAGATTTGGGTTTTTATGCCCTCCCTTTTTAGTGAACCGGGAGTGGTTGTAGGAGCCCTACAGTCAGCATTGAGAGGGAATCCCAATATGTTTGCCAAAGTTGATAGTAATATAAACAAGACTCGATTTAGGCGGTTGAAGTTTTATACTTTCCCCCCGGGAAATGTGTTTTTGCTGTCACCATAGTGGATCTTGGAATTCTAAGTGGAAAGGATATATAAAATATTCCTCATTTTATGGTAAACTGGGAAATTATTCAGCATGTAGTGATAGATTCTATTTGTATGGCACATATAATAACTCCTATCAACCCAAGGGGGACTTAAATGAAACAAATTTTTGGGAGATTTATACCCAGAATATCCCATGTTCACTCCTAATTATACAGGGTCAGGTAGTATATGCTCTGGATTGATGGCTAGAGACCCGCATTTATGGTTCTACTTTAATGGGGGGGCCACCAACTACCACCCAGGGACTTACCAGTGTATAGGAATAGGATATATGACTATACCTGTCAAGTTTTCCTACCAAGAAAAGATCAAACGAGTTGGTAGGAAGAAACGGCATTAGTGGGACCACTGGGAAGTCAATGTGAGGATCTGGTCATCGTGAGGCCACAATTGTCTGAGAGTGAGGGTAGTAGAGTAGGAGGAGGACTGATCACAGGGTCTCACTTTGGGATCCTACCCAGGAATTATGGCTCAAGAAAATCGTAGGAGCATAATAGGATTGACTTGCAGTTGGAGAAAACTATAAATGCGACTGGGAAATTGGGACAAGCCCTCCAACAAGAAATTGAAGAGCTAAATCAGCTATTGTTACAACATCGAATGGCCTTGGATTACTTGTTAGCCAGAAAAAGGGGGGTTTTTTACCATAGTCAAAGGAGGATGCAAGGTTGCGTTTCATGATTTGAACAAGACTATAGAGGATGAGATACAGCAGTTGCAAGGGTTGATACAAAATAATGACAGTGGCGTTAGTAACCCCTGGGATTGGTTAACTTCTTGGCTTCCAGATCTTAGCTGGTTAAAAACCTTGTTTCTAGGTATTGTACTTTTAATTGTAGTAGGGTTTTTAGTAATGATATGTATTTCTTGTGCTATGAAATGTGTACATGCCCTCTCTCTCCCAAGCTATGGAGGGGAAGGCAGCTCATTTTGCTGTTATGGCCCAAAAGCAAGCTTAAGTATGTCAAATTGCGTAGAATTTGGCATAAAGGGGGGAATGAAAGGGTTAAGTTGAAGAAGCTAATGCTAAGGTAGAAAAATATAGAAAAATAAGGTGAGCAATGCGCCCTTTATCTTATCAAGAGGCTTAGGTATGTGCTTAGCAGTGCCGGGAACCTAGGGAGTTTTATGTTGGAGAAATACTCCCTTGGTACCAAAATACATCATTTTTGAAAGATGTAACCCAGGTCTGCCTGACCTGTAAACACTTCATATATGGTCATATGTAATCATTTCCTGTAACCTGTTTACAAGAGGGTATAAAAGAGAGCTAATACCTGGATCGGGGCTCTAGGCTTTGGAAATCATTCCCCTGAGATCCCTGCAGAAAAATAAACTTTTATTTTTGCTTTCTAATCTGGTGGTCTCAATTCTTGGCGAGCTACTTCAATATAGATATACGTACGTACGTACATACAGAATTGGTGGTAGTAGATCTACTCCCTTGATTTTTAACTGGCCCAAAGCGTTTCTGCTCTCCTAGAGATGCCTTGGAAAAAGCTTCAGATTTTCTCTGAAAAAGTTTCTCTAAAAATAAGTCCAGGTGAGTTTCTACCCTTCACGCATTGCTCAGATTTGCTTAATGAAGGATGGGAAAAACTGGTGGTTAAAGGGGAACGACTGGAATTGAGGTTTCATCCTTCATTTCCAAGTACCAAAAGGGGCTCCCAAGTATGCTCAGAAGCATCCACTGCCACCAGAAAAGATTCAGAAGTAAAAGAAAACCATACTTTCCTGCTACATAAATGAGGCTGCACAGGTTGATGTCTCTTTCCCTCTCCTTCTCTCCCACATGGCAGGATGAGGAATCAGATATAATATGCAGTAAAAACAAGTGGCAAACCATCTTGTGCAAACCATCTCTTAAAAAAAATGCATATGCAAGTTACCTTGGATGCAACTCCATTAGCACAATTAGGTTGATTATGTTATTGTAAAATTCTTCTCACGTGGAATAAACATATTTGCCTATTCACATGTCAGCTTGCAGGAACTTGCCTTTGTCTACTGCTCTCGCAATGACCTTCCTGAAAAGGGAAATTTGTAAGTTGTAATCCAAGAAAGTCACTTTTTCCAGCTCTGCATATGACTTATGAAGGCATATGTCAGTATATAAATAAGCTCAGTTAGCATCACTGTATGCAGTCCTTGGCTCCCATGATAGTTTATATATGGTAGGATGGAGTGTATAAACTGGATATTTGCTGTCAAAACCAGGTAACCAGACCACCTGGGCGCTCTGTTAGCCAACCTTCAGAATACAGAAATTTGATCTTCTTGTCACAGTCTAATCAATCACTTAAATTCAATTGAGTTTGGAGGTGGGGAGAAACATGTGGGGGCTGATTGTGACAAACTGTAAACCACTACATGTTGCCCATAATGGTTCTTCTTATTGTAAAGTACTTCTGGTGCTACCCAATTAATGTTGGGAAGGCTTTAATCATGTAATCTAATCTCAATCGTGTTAGTCTTTCAACTCTTTTTATCTCACTGCATCATTCTGATATGTCTCCTGACCTGGGGGTCTGGAGTGTTCACTATTATCAGCCAATTAGTCCTTCTAGCTTCTGGCTCACGGAAGACAGATTCACTATATTTCTTAGCACTTGACAGTTTCAATTCCTTAACCTCCAAATTCCCCTTGATATATGACTCTGTGTCTTACCCTTTATTTCAGTATTCCAGAATGCCCCTATGGCCCTGCATTCTGAAACCAGCTACAGACAGTAGTCACAAGAAGGTAATAATTTTCTTCTGACAGCCAGCTTCTTAATGCCAACAATTTGTTGCTAATTCATCATAAATACATCAACTGAATTTGTTATTTAATATTTTAATATATGATCCATTTACTTTATGATGTCTGTCTTCATACCCTCCTAGATATTCATTATAGTGTTTTTTAACTTGGAACTACAATCTGCTAAACCAGGAATCATTATGATTCCATCATACAGCCATTTGTCAGTTTAAATGTATATAACATACAGCCAGTAAGCAGTTTGTGCACTGTGTCAAGCCGTCTTCAACAACTGCCAGGGGGTTGTGGACCTGTTCTTTTCTCAAACTTGACTCCATCCAATCTCATGATATAAAATTTGGTCTTTTGTAAACATAAAAACTGTCTTTTCCAAACAGAGCTTTGGATTACATTTTTTAGAATCCTCCAACATAGTTTCTTGGAAACTGTAATCTTTACAATAATTTTTCCAAAGTTTGCTTCCAACACAGCAGAAGGGAGAGTAATTGGCCCAGATTGCATTATATACTACCAAACCACTCTGAACATGCTCAGGCTTATCTGACCTTCAAATGTTTGAAGGATTGAGCCTGATTAGATGTTTGACCATCAGATAATACCAGGGAACTTCAGATAGTGCCAGGAAAGGAACCTGTATGAACACCAGAGAGCCACCGCCAGTTAAAAATACTAGACTAAATGGATCACTGGTATACTCAGTATCAAGCAGTTTCTTATATGCCCATGGCCATAACATTCTTGAGGAAGGGGCATATATCAGAAACAGAGTACATGTTTTGCATGTAAAAAAATTCCAAGCTTAACCTCTGTTTTTCCAAGTTACCTATGGAAAAAATCTTTCCTTAAATACTCTGTCATAAAGATACTGAGCTAAAGGAAGCTAATTCAGCATGAGGCTGTTTCCTATCCTAGGGAATCATCTTTCATTGGCTGGGGGTACTGTCAAATCACAATTGTGCTGTGCTCCATACAGCATGCCACTACTTCTGTATGCAATGCCTCCTATAAATGTATCAAAATCTGTAGATGCCTCTGAAATAATCTCTTCCTTTTGTGATAGTTTAGAAGTTTTAGCAGCATGCAAGAAATATCCCAGGCTTCTAGAGCAGTGGTTCTCAACCTGTGGGTCCCCAGATGTTTGTGGACTTCAGCTCCCAGAAGCCCCAGACACTATGTCAATGCTCAGGGCTTCTGGGAGCTGAAGTCCACAAACATCTGGGGATCCACAGGTTGAGAACCACTGTTCTAGAGGCTTCAAGCAGTAGGATTGTTAATGATGTGTGAGGTAGTGCTTTACATGTCAAATAAGCTCACAAGAAGGTGCTTCTACCAATACATCAGGCATCCTTTTCATGAATGACAGGAAAGCTCTTCACTGTAGGGAGACCATTCTATTCAAGAAGTGATGATATTGTGGCTGGTGGTCTGACTTCTAGTAATTTGAGGGTTATTTGCACATGAATGCATATATACAGACACACTCACCTAAAGCAGGTTGAACAGAAGGAGAGCCTTGCTAGATAAACTGAGCACCTACCTAGTCCACAGTTTTGTTCACAAAGGTGCCAACTCCACAAGCAAAGATGAGGGCAACAGCTATCTTCCATTCATGTTTCTCAAGAACTATGAAAGGATAACACCTTTGGAACTGGAGAGATTATATACCCATCATAACTACTAACTACTCTTGGTCCCATCCTTCTTGAATGTATCCAATCCAAAGGCATCCAAGGCATCACTACATCTTCTGCTAGTAAATTCCATGCTTTAGCTCTACACAGTGTGAAGAAATGCTGAAACTTAATATCCTACCATTCAGTTTCAATGAATGAACCAGTTTTTGGAATAAGACAAAGGCAGCTGGGAAAAACCTTTTTCCTATCCACTTTTTCCATACCATGTATACTTTTATACACCTCTATCATATGCCCACCATACTCACCCTTTTTCTAAGCTAAAATGCCCCCAAACTGCAATCTTTCCTCAAAAGGGATTTTCTGCAGCCCCTAGGTCATTTTGGAGAAGCTTGCCTTTGCTGTATTATGTAAATGATAATGCTAATAATCTGAATATGTTGTTCTTTGAAGGTTATTGACATTTTCCAGGTAATATGTAAGACACTGATTTTACTCACAAAACTCCAGCTTGGCCCCATGGGAGGATTTCATTCATTTTAAAAAGCATTATAGAGGAGTTCTGGTTCATACAATACAATAATATATGGAATTGCTCGTACAAGAAATCAAATTGTGTAGATTGATGAAGGAAAGATTTATTCATATGTAGCGTTACAACTATAAGGCATATGGGGAAACTCAAGTTCCATGGGCAGTGTGCCACTGGATACTAGCTGTAAGGGACTGACATTTAGGAGAGGGCTATGTGTTCCCTGCCCTGCTTGTGGATTTCCTATGAGCATGTGGATGGCCCCTGCAAGAAACAGGATGATGGAATATATAGAAGTCTCACATCATCTTATTACGCTACTATGATTTTCAAGAGCAAGAGAGATACATACAGAACATCTTTATAGTTCTACATATTGGCTCATCACTCTGTGTTCTACAGGGAAATACATTAAGCCTGTGAACAAATATCTGCACGTACAAAATCAATCCATTGCCACTTTTTTGAGATGAGGGAATAATATAGATAATATGTAACTTCTGTGCATGTAGCATTTGCAACAACTGACACAAGAACAAATCATTATATATTAAGATTACAAGAGGTTTTTTTGCATTTTATAAATCATTTTCACATTTCAGATACTTTTTTGAAGAAAAAAAATCATTGGCTTTAAAAAAAAACCCTTGGCTTTGTGGTTTTGCACACAGGCACAGCCCATTTTGGTGCAGAAAGTATATTCCTGACTTCTGTGTAAAGAGCCTACTTAGTGCCAACAAATACTGGTGTCATCCTAGCACTAAGTCAAAACATCTTTTTCTGTATTATTAAAACCTTTGGGGACTAATTAATTTCCTCCAATTCGCATATGTACTGTATTTTACTTTATTTAAAATTATTTTGTTGTTGCGTGCTTTCAAGGGACTTCTGACTTGTGCAAACTCTGTCAGAGAAGTTTTTACCATTACTCTCCTCTGAAGATGACAGAATATGATTGTCCAAGTTCACCCAGTGAGTTTCCATGGTTGAGTAGGAATTCAAATCTGGGCCTTAACCCAATTATCAAACTGCTATACCACACTGGTTTTAAATTGTCTTAAGTCACTTAATATGCTTTCAGGCTTTAAAAGGTATTTTTACTGTTTTAAACTGATCTAAACTGATTTTACTGTATGTCACCCCAAGATCCTTGGATATAAAATGAGTATTAATATTTTAATTTTAAAAAATGAGTTTTTCACAATAATGTCCTGAAATTTAAAAAAAAAAATGTTGCAGCAATGGGTCATTTTTTGACAGTGGGGTCTCAATTTGTCGAAGATAAAATTCTTTACATCTGTAGCCTACATTTTGTGTTCTGCATATGACATAATTTTAAAAAGAATAGGAAATTTGTCATGGACAGTTCCAGTTAATTGTCATCCCACTCGTCATTTTACTTTTGAAATGTCCCAGTTTCTCTCTCCCTTTTCCACTTCCTCCTTTGTCCTTTGCTTACTTCAGTTGTAATTGCTGCGAGCTGAGTTCAAAGTGCAAGAGTAGCTTCTCCTTCCTAATAGGCTACAGCAGTGGTTCTCAACCTGTGGGTCCCCAGATGTTTGTGGACTTCAGCTCCCAGAAGCCCTGAGTATTGACCATAGTGTCTGGGGCTTCTGAGAGCTGAAGTCCACAAACATCTGGGGACCCACAGGTTGAGAACCACTGGGCTACAGCAAAAGCAAAGTGCTGCTCCTTTTCTCAGCTAGTGTGTTCTTCTTCATTCATAATGTTTGCTATATTGACCACACTCTAATGTTGTTTGCCCCATGTATCTTGGGGAGGGTATGATAGGATGGTGGGTAATGATGGGTAAGCTCAAAACTCAAATCTACTCTCCCCACAACAACAAACTACAAGACAAGATACTTTGTGACTGTTCATTGGCTCAGGAAACATAAACAATGGGAAACCCATTGCCATTCTTCCTTAGCAGTAAGGGAGTGTGCATTTGGGAAGTAGGGCAAAGCAGCTATTAAGGAGCTTTTATATGCCGGGATGCTCAGTACTAAAGTTTAAGTGTCACTTTTTAAGTGATTAGAATTTGAAAAACATTCTACACATTAAAGCAAAGCTTCATCTTTTGGAATCGTCATTGTTAGATGCACATCAACCCAAATGAACAGAATGATTTCTTTACTAATGCACTTGTCTTTTTGTTTACAAAGGGAAAAACAGCACCATAATTTGATTCATTTGGGAACTTTTAGTTAACAAAGCCTAATGCTTTCAGTAAATAATGACACAGAATAAATTAGCAGAGGGAATTTTAAATGCACTTGAGGACCTTTCTACCTAGACAAAAAAAGGAACTGAAATCTAGGACAGTCACAATTAAAGTAATTAAAGTAGCACTTAAGTTGCTGTGTATCAAAACAAACTGGTGAGGTTTGGATTCTGGCTGAGTATTTTTGCATAATCCATTTTCAATCCCTGCTGTACCCATTCCCAAACTTCTTGTTAATAAAAAACATTATTGTACATATTTGGAGGATGAATTGATTGATTGATTTTTAGAGCAATCTCCTTTGAGACACCTTAATGCTTTTTGTATTTTTCCTTCACTTTAATTGAAACTGTAAGACAAAAGGTACATGTTTGTTCAAACATCCTGCCTTAAAAGCAACACATACCCATTTTCATTAAAAAAAAAAAGTCTAGTGAAGTGTGTCTATGCCAAATATCATTGGAATGCCACCAAGCAAAGAAAAAAGAGCATACATTTTTAATGCTATGTGGTTAGATGCCACCTGCAACATTATAGGCCCTGTTTGCTCGTAAACAAGGTGAATGTCTCTACACTACTGTAAAGCCTTGCAATCTCAGGAAGAAATAGGGGATCTAATTTAAGAAAGGCTTTCAAAATGTTGCAAAGAATTCCCAATATAAGATTTTATCTATTAACAGAACAAGGCAGCACAAGGGCTATGGTTCTAAGTACACTTAGGCCTACTTCATGTGTTGCAAGAAGTGGGGAAAGAGGAAATGGATGTATTATTTAACACAGAGCAAGTGTAGAAATACAGGGCATTTCAACCCAATAATTGTTCTAATCAACAAAAAGAGGTCACAGACATAGGAAATAAAATTTACGCAGCTCTAATTTCAATTAAAAGCATGGTCAACCTAACCACGCCAAGTCCCTCTGGGTTCCACTGTATTGTATAACTACTGATCAGTTCCCAGTATTTCATTTTGGGGCAAAATACCGGGGCATTACCGATGGGTAAACTCAATCAAAGAAGACACATCTCTCAATCTGCAAGACCTGAGCAGGGTGGTTGATGATAAGAGTGGCCTGGAGGTCTCTCATCCATAATGTCACCATAAGTCAGGATCAAGGCGATGACAGTTAACAATGACAACTGCAGCATGTGGTAGTCACCCAGCTCCAGTGGTTTCTGAATGATGCTGATTACCTAGATCCATTTCAATCTGGTTTCAAGCCTGGCTATGAGACAGAGACAGCTTTGGTCATCTTGGTAGATGACTTCTGCTGGGAAATCAACAAGGGGAGTATGTCCCTGTTTGTTTTGCTGGACCACTCAACAACTTTTGATATTGTCTTTCTGGGCTGCCTGGTTGAAATGGGACTTGGAAGCATTGTTTTACAGTGGTTCCATTCCTTCTTGGAAGAGCAAACCTAGAAAGTGGTGTCTTGGCTTTTGGCTGTTGACCTGAGGTCCCTTGGGGTTCAATGTTCTCCCCTCACGCTATTCAACAGCTACATGAAACCACTGGGAGAAGTTGTTCAGAATTCTGGGATCTGCTGCCAATATTCTGTTTTGGGGCAAATTACTAGAGCATCTGCTAGCCACCCAGAAGATTATCAAGAATATTTCAATCAGTATGCAGATGATGACTCAGCTCTACTACTCTTGTCCACCTCAATCCAACAAAGCTGTCTTGGTTCTAAACCGGAGCTTGTCATTACTAATGGACTGGATTAAAGCAAACAAACTGAAGCTTAATCTAAACAAGACAGAGGTGCTCCTGGTCAGTCAGAAGGTAGATCAGGAAATAGAAATTCAGCCATTGGTAGATGGGATTCCATTTCCCTTGCTAATGCAGGTTTGCAAACAGTGTGTGTTCATGGTCTCAACTTTGAGCTTTGGACAGTCGGGTTTCAGCAGTGGTCAACAGTGCATTCATACAGCTAAGGCCCATCACCAGCTACACCATTTCCTTAAGATGTCAGTTCTGACCCTGATTACACATACCTTAGTTACATAGCATTTGGATTAGTGTAGTGTGCTCTGTGTGGGTCTTACTTTGAAGAGTGTTCAGAAATTTCAACAGGTCTAAAAAGCTGCAGTGGGATTGTTGACCGGGGTAGTATCTTGTTGTATTAGCTCCACTGGCTGCCAATCTATTTCTGGGCACTATTGCAAGTGTCAGTTATGACCTACAAAGACCTATATGGCTCAGGTCCAGGTTATCTGAAGAAATGTACCTCTCTATACAAGTCTGCCTTGAGATCTTTTTAAGGAGGACCTTCTGTCTGTTCTATCAGCATCACATGTACACCTGATGGGAACATGGGAAACCCTTCACAGAAAGGTGAAATTGGTGCCTTCCTTGCTTTCCTTTCATAGGCAGGTGAATACCTATTTGTTTTGCAGATCTTTGAGGGCTGACTTCTTAGGGAGAAAAGACCTCACTTGTGCTGTGTTGTTTACACTTCTTCTTCTTGATAGTTATTCTTTTACCTGCTTTCAACTGTATTGATAATTTAATTATATTTTTAACATTTGTATGGTGTAATTTTTAAGTACTGTTTCTATAGAAATATTTGTTTTAACTTAATTTTCCCAGAAACAATCATTTTAATAACAACAGTGAGCCAATCTGCTGTAGTGGTTTGAGTGTTGGACCAGAACTCTGGGAGACCAGAGACTTGGCCATGGAAACCTTTGGCAAGCCACACACTTTCACCCTCAGAGGAATGCAATGATAAACCACCTATGAACAAATCTTACTAAGAAAACCCTGTGATAAACTCACTGTAGGGTGTCCATAGTCAGAAATGACTTGAAGACACATGACAACAACAGCAACAACAACAACATACTACTGCATGTAGGATAGATTGTATTTCTGAAAAACCACATTTTTCTCCCCATGATGGGGAGCAAGGCATAACTGTGGAAAGATCTCCAACCAATACTTGTGTTTCGAATATTATCTTCTTATATAGTCCATAAAAGTTGCCTTATGCTGAGCACCTCATTGACTTCTTTGAAAGATACCACTAAGAAGAATAAATATAATGAGATGCTGAAGCAATCCAGACCTAAGCAGCAGCAGGATGATGCACCAAGTTCTTCCCTAACTGCAGTTCAATCTACCTAGTATGCCAGCAGCTTGAGAAGTCCTTGCTCCTGCCATCTTTTTAAAAACTGGGTGTTCTCAGATTAAGTTTAGAACTTTGGGGGTATGTTCTTCTAATTAAATATGGAAACCTCTTGTTTGGAGTTTCAGGTTTTTTGACTTCAATGTAAACAGCAGCCAAAACACTTGGTCCAGTCCTGAAACATCTAGCTCCCACTCATCATAACCTCTAATGAATTATGGCTTCCACAGGCATGCCTACATCCTCTTCCATTGTTATACAGATTCTCTTCATCTTTTAATAAAAGGACACTTGAAAATTCCCTAAAAGTAAAGAAAAAATTATGAGAGCCAGTGTAGTGTAGTGGTTTGAGTGTTTGACAATGACTGGAAAGCAGAGTTTGAATCCCTGCTCAGCCATGGAAACCCTTAGGCAAGTCACACTCTCTCATCTCAGAGGGAGATAAAGGTACCCACCCTCAAATAAATCTTGCCAGGAAAACCCTGTAATAAGTTCACCTTAGGGTTGTCATAAGTTGGAAACAAAGAAAAAGTTGCTAATGGTAAATCTTACTATATTTAGCCATTCCAACCTGGTACCTCCTTAGGGCCAGAACAAAACTCTGCTCTTTGGCTTTTCTTTTCAGAGCCTTCAATTTGTAGTCAGTGTTATTTAAGCAATAAATAGCATGTTTTGTTAGCCTACACATGAGGTGAATCATTTTACAGCACAATCCTGCAAATCTGTTTATTCAGAAATAAATCCTGTTGGATTGAAGTGTTCTCGCATTTCCCCTTGTCCAAATGAAATGTACTGTCATCATTTTAAAGTTGTTTTAAAGATATAATAATATTTTTGGCATGTCCATCCTACCAAAGATTCTACAACTGGTTTTAGTTATAATTTGAATATTTCTATTATTCATTCTCTTCACTTCAATTTCTTTTATAGTACAAAAAGCAGACTTATGCAGCCAAGCTTCTAATGAACACCAAACCCTAAAGAATTTCTTTGTCAGTGCACCTTGAGTTTGATTGGGAAGCTTATCCACATTGTCTTCATGATTTAGCATGGGAATGTTTTCCTTCTCTTAAAAAAATGTTTCTTTTGGTGCTTATTTGATCTGTCTGCAATGCTGAGATTTGTGATTCACTATTATTAAAACTTACAAGACATGACTTTATACCCAGGCCATCCTCCATAACTAAGGAAAAGGAAAACACTAAAATAAACAGGCCCCATAGGGAAGTCTAGCTGCTGTTCTTTTATTAAGAATACATTGCAAATGTGTATCTCTCTTTTTGGGCTTCTTGTTCATCACTAAACAATGAAGTTTGCCAAAGTAACTTTTGATAAACTATGGTCAAGATACTGAACCAGGATGCATATTACAAAGTTCTGCACAAGTGCAATTATGATGTGACTCCCCTCTCACCCTCTCCAGGACTTCCTTTTAGTTGCTACAGCCCCTACTACACAGCCATTTAGTGGCCAGTAGAAAGTGAGGGGCATCACAGAATATCTAGCTATGTCCCTGTCACCAGACACAAAACAATGGAATCGTCTGCCAGCACTTCCACAAGCTCTCTGGAGGTCCTTGTGAACTATGGCACCATTCTGCACCTGGCTATGGGAATATAGCCAGATCTTTTCCAACATTCCCCACTTTTTACTGGCTACTAAATTGAACAGCTAAAAAGTGAGCTCTGGAAGACTTTGGGCATTTCACATGGTTGGGAGAATTCTGACCTTCACAAGGACTTTTAAAAAAATAAACAAACCTAGGATAACATAAATCTGACTTATACCAGCATAACAGGACACAACAGGATGTCACCATATTAAGGCACATCTACACTGACTAAAAAGACCAGATTTCATTCTTGTCCTTTCTGATCTTATTTTAGAGATCCATACATGTTTTATTCATCCCAGAATATTTCCTGCCAGCTCCCAGCATGATCAGAGATGCTTTCTATACCAACTCCCCTTGTTAGTTTATTGCAACGCAGTATAAAATCAGAAAGAAGAGGAACAAAACCTGGGACTTTTCAGTGTGTTTTTGTGCACCCTTTATTGTTGGTTTTTTTGTTTTTGTTTTGTTTTGTTTTGTTTTTTGGGGTAGGGAGAGCTACAACAGTAGTATGACTGCAGCAGTCAAGATAGTCAGCACAATTCTCTGTTGCATCAATAGGAGTATGATGTCTAGATCGAGGAAAGTAATAGTACCACTCTATTCTGCTTTGGTTAGGCCTCATCTGGAATACTGTGTCCAGTTCTGGGCGCCTCATTTCAAGAAGGATATTGACAAGCTGGAACATGTCCAGACGAGGGCGACCAAAATGGTGGAGGATCTGGAAGCCATGACCCACGAGGAGCAGCTTGGGGAGCTGGGTATGTTTAGTCTGCAGAAGAGAAGGTTAAAAGGTGACATGATAGCCATGTTTAAATATTTGAAAGGATGTCATATCAAAGAGGGAACAGGCTTATTTGTCACTGCTTCAGAAACTAGGACAACAAGCAATGGATTCAAACTACAGGAAAAGAGATTCCACCTGAACCTCAGAAAGAACTTCCTGACAGTCAGAGCTGTCTGGCAGTGGACTATGCTGCCTCAGAATGTGATAGAGTCTCCTTCTTTGAAGGTTTTTCAACAAAGGCTGGATGGTCATCTGTTGGGAGTGTTTCGATGTGTGTTCCTGCATAGCCGTGGGTTGGACTGGATAGCCCCTGTGGTCTCTTCCAACTCTATTATTCTATGGTTCTGTGCCTGGTGCTTTTGACATTGTATTATGGTGTTTAAAAAGGGAGCATACATATTTCTGCAGGTATAAACTGTACATCCAAACAAATTGTATGTGCAGTTGTTTGTAAAGAATATTCCTTTCCATTTTGCCTCACTCCTCTAGAACTCGTGCCTGTCTGTCTGCCTTTGGCTCAACACTACCTTCTCATTTGGGGGCAGCATTCCTCAAAAATAGGTTTAAGCATAATTGAGGCAATGGAGGGCAAGTTAGTTACAGTTGACTGACTACATATTCTGTAGATATTACATACCAGACATTGTGAAAGTATATGCTTTGCGTTTAAAACATTCCAGTTCCAGTCTCAGCTGAGTGTGGAAAAGAGTTCTATCTTGAACCAAAGAGTACCTTCCAAATGTTGCATACCCGGGGTGGATTACTGGGATTCTCTAGATTTCTTGTTGTTTGCCTACAACCCCTATCAACCCTAACTCAGAGACCCAATGAAGAAGGCTTATGGAAAATGTGGTCTAAAAATATCAAGAAGGTCACTGATGTTCCCTTCAAGTATAGACGATGTTAAATGAGATTTCTAAGGGCTTGAATTGCCATAAGGCAGGGGCTTGTGCTTTTATATCCTTCCTGTCAGGCCCTCTGCAGCAGTCTATTTTGTGCATGGGTGGAACAGTTATAAACAAACTAATAAAAAGTTATAGCATGAGTTATTACATAGGAAGAATGAGAAAATGGAACAAGCAATATGAAACCATGGAATACCCCTGATTATCAAAGAAGTAATTTTCACATAATTCCATGATGTATACAAGTATACTATGATTAATGGAGTAGATGTGTTCCTGGACATTATTTCCGTAACAGAAAATTTAGTATCTGCAATATAGAAATAATGCAAAAATAAGTATAGTTAGGCAAGTTTTGACAAACTTTTTATCCAAAACTAACCATATGGGCATGCAAAAGAAAAAAAAATCTCAGTCAAGGCTTACATAAGTACACAAAAACATTATGAACCTTCTACAGATCACTAAAGCTTCTTCCAAAATGACTTCTTTCACCAGCTTTCACTTAGCTAGTAAGACAGGCTTTTATCTTCTCTCTTCCTTTTCTTCTGTTTTGCTACTGGTGCATGCACAGTAATGAATTCTGGAGACAGCTGCTGTTTACCTTTCCTATTGTGGGCAGGCATACATCAGTACAATATGTGAGGTAGAGCAGAGTCTTTAAGTTTTATTGCATTGTTTACTACAGAAACACTGCTGCAACCCAACACTAAAAGTCTATGGCTAGAATTCACTATCACTGTTACAGATGTATTATCTTGAGTTACACATCTGTAACTGGTTTGTATTCATGATCACAATGTGATTCATGGTCACATGTTCATAATCAGAGCACTATGTCCACCATCTTCAAAGTCCCTCAGTCCTGTTTTACCAGACGGCAGCCACTGCAAGTGACAGACATCTGCTGCAGTATGGTAATATTTCCACCCCTCTCCTAACAACAATCTCTAGTGCAAGGAGGAATTGTGACAAGGATCTTACTTCTGTTGTTGCAACAAAAATCACTGGAGGGAGGGGTGGAAGCATCATTATGCTGTGTCCCAATCAGTGCGAGATCAGACTTCTGTGGCTCACAGAGGCTACTGGCCAGTAAAGCAGAATTTGTGGAGGGGCAGGGGAAGGAGATGCTACTTAGCTGATCTACAATCTTGACCTGTGTTTCTCCAGCACTCCTTCACCCTATTGTTACCACTGTGTACTGGCCTGGCCTTTGGTGAACCAGAGATATCATTTTGATATCATAATTCGGCCCCACTCTGCCACCAGCCAAGTGTTTGTGAGGCCCGCCGAACAAGCACGAAGCTAGGCATGGCTATTACTTGCTGTTCCCACCAAATCAAGCCAGATATTGCCAGATCTACTCTAGGGGACCTCCCGAAACAAACACCTTCACTACATATGCACGCTACCACAAAGAGACCCTCTGCCCTGAGAGGACACCCCGGTGAGCTAGGTACTCAAGTGCCGAGCTAGCCGCATTTACATACCGGTTATACTATTGTCAGTTCGGACTTTAACTTAATCATGCAAATTCTGACCTTTCGGAGGCTTTGTCTCCAACCCAAAACTCATTGTTTTCATACCAAGACCAGACTAGCCTGCGCTTGTTCTTTCCCCTATAAAAATCCCCCGCTCTGAGAGCTCTTCGGAACTCTTGCCAGATCGCTCTGGACTTCTACTCTGCCTTGCTGCTGCTCGGTTCAGCAGATTCCTCTCGGTCGCTACGCCGAGTTTCCTCTTCTTCAATCAGGCTTCCCCAGGACTACAGGACAGGTGGCGTATCACCCATTCCCCTTGAACCTTTATTTTCCTTTTCTAGTTAGGAGTGTGTTTGTGCTTTTCTTTAATAACTGTTTAATAAATCTTAATATTGTTTGAACCATTTGCCTCCTCACTGACCTGACGCTGTATACATTGGGTAAAAGATCCTGCTGCGTTGCCTTGCCTCTTGTTAGCCAAGAGAGTGCTCCAGCTAATTTCCCCATCTTTGGTTGGTTTGCTTTGTTGTTTGGGCACCCCTCCTGGGACCCCCAATTTACAGGGTAACACTATGCTGAGAACAAGAAAGAAGAAGGGGCTGGGAACACATCAAAAGACATTGTAGATAGAAGCTTCTTTGTCAGATGTATAGTTAACTGAGATATTCCTATACATTTCAAAATCCAGAGAGTTTAAAATATATAATAAAATGAAGAATTTCTATCAACTGCTAGGACCTTCCAGACTGAAAGTGTTACTTACACTGCATAACTGTAGTGGTTTGATCCCACTTCAATTACCATAGCTTTATCTTACAGGATTTGGAGATTTGTCCTTTCCTCAAGGACGTAGAATTCTTTGGTAGAGAGTTCCAGTTCCATAACCGAAGAAACTGAAATAGAGCTCTGTAGTAGAGAGTTCTATGGAGCTTCACAAATCTCAGCATCATATAAGCTGGAGCCATGGCAATAAACGTGAAACCAAACTTCTTTGAAACATTCCTCCCTGCCTACTAGAAGACATTGGGTTTAGCTTGTCTGCTTTCCTGCAACTTAGTTCTTTCCCCAGGGCTGCCATCATATGCTGCTTTCCACCATCCTGTCCCTCAGACTTTCTTCGCTTACCTTGGTAGGGCCACTGCAACTGTTTAGTACTCTTTCTGTTTGGGTCTGCCCCTGCTGCCTAAATCCTTCAGTGTGCCTCAGTGTCACTGCTGCCACTTAATAGCCTTTTTATGGCTTAGGTTGCCTCAGTCTCTACTACCACTTCCCCAATTGCCTTAAATGGGAAGAGGAAACATTTTTAAAAGTGGAGACTGACTTAAATCCAACTTTATGCCAGCACAAGCCTGCTAGCACAAAGGACTTTTCTCTTCTCTCTAGCCCTGAGAGGGAGGTACCTTCCCTGGATGGGACTGCACTTCCTCTAAAGGAGCAGGTGCATAGTCTGGGAGTACGCCTAGAACCATATTTGTCTGTGGAGGACCAGACAGGCTCAGTTACTTAGAGTGCTTGGGGCCCACTCTGGCTACCTATGGCCTTTCCTGGAGAGGTATAACTTAGCCACAGTAGTCCATGCACTGGCAACCTCACAATTACTGCAATGTCTACATGGAGTTACCTTTGTTGAGATGACTCAGAAACGACAGCTAGTGCAAAATGCACCATCTAGACTGCTCACTGGGATTCCTTTGAGGTATGACAAAACACCAATTCTGAAGGAAATGTAGTGAATTCAAGGTGCTGGTGATAACATTTAAAGCTCTAAATGGCTTGGGACCTCAATACTTCAGGGAGTGTCTTTCTATATATAAGAGTGTGTGTGTGCCTGTCCAAGAACTGAGATCTATTGGAGAGATACCTTTTATATCCTACCAGTGGGGGAAATACATTGTGGGAGTGCATGGAGTAGTGGTACCCTAATAGAGGAATTCCCTCACTGCAGAGGCCCAATTGGAACCAACACTGAGATCATTTTGGCACCTAGTCAAAATGTGGTATTTTATAGAATCAGAATTACAAAGTTGAAAGAGACCAACACCATCAAAGCATTTCTGACAAATGGCCATCCAGCATCTGTTTAAAAATCTTCAAAGAAGGGGGCTCCACTACACTCTGAAGTGTATTCCACTGTCTAACTGCTCTTACCATCAGGATGTTCTTTCTAATGTTTAGATAAAACCTCTTTTCCTGAAGTTTGAATCCATTGTTCTGTGTTCTAGCCTCTGAAGCAACAGAAAAGTCTTCAGGCCGAACTGATTTTATCCACGATGTACATGTCTTAAGGTTAAACTATTTAAAATTGTTCTAACTGGTTTTAAATTTTCTGCTTTTAATGGCTAAACTATTTAATATATTTTTAATCTTTTCAAATTATTATTATTCATTGTTTTTATTGTAAGCTGCCTTGAGATCATCCAATACAGGACAAGATAGAAATATTTTTAATAAAGAAAAATAAAATACATTGTTGTTGTGTGCCTTCAAGCTGTTTCTGACTTATGAAAACCCTAAGGCAAGTCTATCACAGAGTTTTCTGATAGGGGGCCGAAAGTGTGTGACACACCCAAGGTCACCTAGTGGGTTTTCATGGCCAAGAAGAGAATTGAATCCTGGTCTAACGCTGAAACTACTACACCACATCGTTCTCAAATAAAATACATACCACTCCAGAATTAATTCCAGGAGGGTTTCTGGCTGAAAAATAAGTAAGCAAGCTTGAAATGAGGAAAGGAAGACATTGTAAAAGGATTAATGCAAACATCCAAAGTGAGTGCACACTCTATGACATAGAGGCCTTTATTGCTTGGTGACAGAGCATCTTAGCAGCCTGAGTCTAGAAGGCAACTTGACTGCTGTTGCTTTTTTTTTCATTTTCAGTACTGGGGGCAATACCATTTAGAACTTCCAGAGAGAGGCTAGCTGTCTGAATGTTTTGCTGCTGTGGTTTAATGGGAAAAGTACAGTGGGGCCAACAGAACCATCTAGGAATAAAGCTCAAAACCCCCACGGGAAAGCTATTCCCATAACTATGGTAAGCATTCCAAAGCAGTGGGTAGCTTTAGATTTACTACGTTAAGTATTAAAATGCAATGGTACATTACTATCACAAAAACAAATTTTGTGAACAGAGATGAACCAAGAAAGCTTTTAGCTCATTTCCTGGGTCATAAACAAAGAGCTTCATATGCAGCTACTGGAAGAAGCATAAAAGGGCACAGCACTATATGATTCTTATTGGATTACTCAGAGGTTTTAGCCATGGCAAGCTACCATCATAGGCTATATAAATCATTAAAAATATTTCCCATAGAACAGCATTCAGGTTTTAAGAAGTGGCTACTTTCCTTCCACAATGTTGCAGAGCAAAGAATTTTTTTATTATTCTATTGAGCTTTTTTTTAATAGAACACTTTTCAGAAATGATACTGATTTATTAATTACAAGTTGCAATAAATAATTCATATAATTAGATTTGTATCCCAAACTTTCTTCTAGGAGTCTGAAGTAGCACACACTCTGTCATCCCTTTTTTCTTATTTATTTTTTTGTTGTTGTTGTTCAAAGTACAATTTTGAAAAGTAGGGTAGGCTGAGAGATTGTGACTGGTTCAAGAACTTTAGTGAGCTTCCTAGTGGCATATGAATTTGAGCTGAGTCTTTACCAGATGTGATCCAGTACTTAAAATGGTCCCTGACCACTCTGTCTGAGGATTTTGTGACTTGTACATCTAATACATATCAGGGTCTCCTTCACACTGCACAATGATAGCTTGAATACCACTCTAAGTGTATACTTTAACTCTCCTAGTTTTTGTAGTTTGTTGAAGCACTCAAGCTGTCTAGCAGAGAATACCACAAAATTACAAATCCCAAGTATCCACTAGATAGCTCCATAATAGTTAAAGTGAAATCAAAGTGCTATCACTTAGAACATAAAGTTGGGAAAAACCGCTCTGTGCCCAGAGCTTAGAAAAATACCTTTTTTTTTTGGACAGCTCCCATAAAACTTGGAATTTTTTGGAGCTATAATTTAAAAAAAAACAAACATCCCTAAGCTCTACTCTTATAATTTTACCACACTAGTTCTTATTTGGAAGCCTCACAGAAAAAGACATCAGATCTGGATCTGTTTCTTCATATGTTGCCTCTTTCTTTGTGTCTTTTATTGCCAAATGCCAATTAAACAACTGGCAAAACCAGTCTAGTATCTATCATGTTGCATCATGTCTGATTTCCTTTCCTTTTAACTGGGTGCCAGCAAATATGTGAGATAATCAAGATAACCATTTTCTTTAGATGCCATTCCTGGTTAATTCACAAGCTGTTCTAGGAAGCCCAGAGCTGAATTATAGAAATGGCTCTAAAAATGGAAGCATGCTTCTTTGCAATCAGTTGTTGTACTTCTCTCTCTCTCTCTCTCTTTCCTTTTACATCTTTGCACTCAAAGCATTTCAAAGTGGTTCTCTAAAGAGATACTGTTCATAAAACAGCTACATACAAATGGATACACCATTATGCATTCAGTAATACCCTTGAACATTGACAGCTATTTAAGTGACAGTGAAAATATGAAAAAAAAACATCAAAGTCAGCCTTTACATTTCAAGGAGTGATGTCAAGAGTCAAGACAGAGGGGGAAAATAATCATTCCCATCTTCACCATGGTGGGCTATATGGCTTAATTAATGTTCACAAACTGCTTTGAAGCCTTTAAACAGGGAATGCTTTATCATTATCAAGCTGACGACTATGGTGAGCCTGATGAGATGATGTTTCAGTTTCAGATCGCCCAAACAGAGGATACGATTCTTAAGAGGATTGTTTACTTATTGTGCACCAGATTTTAAAATAGAAGGAAGACTGGCTTCTTTATATGTGCATATTAGAATACTGCAACAAATAGAAAACAAAGGAAATCTTGGTACCAAAAATTGTTTTCCACTTCATTTGCCATGGTTTGAACCTAATACAGTAGTTCAGTATGCAAAGGGATCTTGTAGCACCTGTGAGACTAACTGAGAGAAAAAGCTGGCAGCATAAACTTTTGTAGACTTAAATCTACTTCATCAGATGCATGGAGTGAAGTGCCTAGGAACAGACCTTTATACCTATGAATCAGTAGGTTGTATGTGTCAATAGCAAAAGAAATGCAAAACTTGAGGACATGGTGATGATGTGTCGAATTCAGTTTTAAGTCATTGGGGGACAAAAGCCGTTGAGTATTTATCACGAATAATATTCTTCATAGGTGTATTGCTTTACACCCACACTCCTCCATTGGAAATACATAGAATCTAGACAGCAGCAAGATAGCAGCAGGAAGTGGACCCATATATCCTAGACTAGTGTCATAAGTATTCAAACAAATCACACAATACAACCCAGCAGAGTTTAACAAGGGAGATGTTCTCAGGAAAAGCCAAACTGGGCTGTTCGTTAAAACAGCTTCTACCAGCAGCCTGCATGTTGGTGCATGTAGGTCACCATAACAGTCAGCAAGAAGTGACTGCCATCCAAAAGAGGAGAGAATAATGCCATTAGCCCTTATATGGATGTAAAACACCCAGGAAGAAGTCTAAGTAACTCATATGCACCCTGTTTTCCATTCATTTGGCATCCCTCTCAGTCTTTTTAATAATGTGGAGGACAATATTCTGTAGGACACACAAGATGTATACATTGAAATTTTTGGTAAGGTGGAAGATTGAGAGGAAAATAAAGATGGCAAATTAATTAGCCTCCTTTCTGAAACTTAGACCTATTTTACAAAGGTAATCTTTGCTGGACTATCTTGTTCTTCAATATGACTATGTGTTGATTTCAGGTGGCTTAATCACATGGATGCTATTAATAAAATAAGTTTGAACTGTGTGTATATTCTTTGGAATTGCTCTACAATCTGTCTGCATCTTGACAGCATATGTGTATAGAATAACATTGCAATGGAAGCCTGTATTTGTGATATCTCACCAATAAAGTTTAAGGAGATGTTATTTATTAAACCTTCTATATGAGAATTGTTGTAAACAGGTATTGCCTTTCATCTGCATCTGAAATGTGGAAATCATAATACAGAGTGTTTAAAACCCTATCTTATGGGGAATACATAGACATATTGACCATGGGCTACACTGCAGGGTTGTGATAAAGCATTGTATCTCAATCCATACTTATTCCATACCAGCATGCAATATGTGGTCTATAAGGTCCCAAGCTAGCAGGTGAGAAAGCTGCTACACTATCTGGACAAAGCTGTCATTGTTTTAATTATCTGTCCACTGGATTATTCCCATAGATTTTTTTTTAATGGGTTCCAAAATTTGGTTAGTTTAGAACATAGAACATGGCTGTGTGAAATGACTAGTGGGTAGCAAAGCCACGTTAAGGTTTTCATAGGCCCTAGGCATTTTTGTATGCACATGCACACCTCATCTTGAGTTACCGCTAGGGAATTTTTCATCGGCCCTAAAATTCTGTTTTTGTAGTCCCTAGTTTTTTTATTTTTCTTATTTTTTTTTGGTGGGCCCTAGGCCGCCCTGGTAAGGAGTGGGCAATATGAGCATATCCTGTGAGTAAAAGAAAGACATTCCTCCCACCTCACGAAAGGATTTTGTTTTCAGCTCTTTTTATTCACTGCACTTTGTATTTGTAATGTGTAAAGTACATATATCACTGTTTTCATTCTTTACTGCATTTTACTGCATTTTAACATTCCTCTGTGTGTAGCAGGGCAGCCTATAAATACTGTGGATAAATAAATATCCTTTCCAGTTCCACTCTACTTTAAAAACAAAACCACCTTCTGGCATACCGTGATTGCAGAGACCAGGCCTCAGTGTGATGCAAATGCTCAGTATCAAGATCCCACTTGCACTTCCCCAGTAAACCTCACAGTCGTACAAAACTGAAATGTTTATTTTAGGCTGTAGTAACCAGAGTGCATTTATTTAGGAGCAACTTCGCACTAAAGCGAGTAAGATTTATTTCCAAGTGAATGGGATTACCAATGGGGAGCATGCCTCCCTGTCACATAACAGTTGAAACCTTACAGTCTTTCCAACTGGCTACATCTTGTCTTTAGGTATCACTGTTTAGGAAAAGAAAAAGAAAAAGAAAAATCTAGCACTAAAACATCTGAAATCTGTTGGGTATTTTTTTCTCTTCCAAAGTTCCTTTTGGCATATATATGTGTGAATAAATAATGCAGCAGGGTTCAAGCACAAAGATGCTGTGCCCCATTGTCGCCAGAAACCTTAGAGACTCACTGCTGTAGCTGAAGAGACAGAAGTTTCTTTTTGTTATGAAAAATGTTTTTGTGAAGAACAAAACAGAGAAGAGAAAGTAACTGCTACAGAATTCTTGATGGGCACTTTAATCTTCTATTAATATGCAAATTTTGTTCTTCAGAACCCCTGGTAAAGATTTTTTTTCTCCCCCTATCAGGCTATTTGAAAATAGTCCTATTCTCCCAAAGGTCCTTCTTGTTTGAGTCTAAGTGAAACACTGTTTCTATGCTAAATTCCCAAGGCTCTCTTGTATGCATCATTTTCATTTGAAATTATATGGAGTTTATTGAACCACATTTGTAAAACATTCCACAGTTGATTTCCTTCTAAAGATCTCCTTTAATAGAGCCAAGTCCCCTGTTGATCTGTGTCGCATGAGGATGTTAAAGGAAATCATCTCAAACAACAAGAACAGAAATGGAAAGACATCTAAAGAAATCTGGATACAAGTTAGTAGGGAGGGGGAAGGTAATTTTAGCTTTCTGATCAAATTCAGGTGGATATTGGTTTGTCTGATAAATATCCAGAAGGTATCTTCTATCAGTGACATTTCCTCTGATGAAGAAGAAACTAAAGTTGTGTATAACAATATTCATACCACTGTCTGTTCAAAATCACATTACCTTTTAGTAACACACCTATCCTAAAAATGCCACCCTAAAGTGTTTTTTTAATGCATATAACAAAGAGCAGAACCATACTTGCTGCTATGAAATGGGAAAATGAGAAGACTTTTATACTGTGCTGTACATAAGTAATTCTGTACAAACCATCTCTGGATCTCTGTTCAGTAACCCAGACATTTTCTACCCATTCATTACTTTTTATTATGTTCTTCCCCCTGCCCATTATACAAAAAAGGGGGAGAGGTATACTTTTCTTATAAGTTTCCATAAATCTTCCATGCTTTCATTTTAAAATGCAGATGAATAAGAAAGGTCATTTCTCCAGAAAGTTTTTCTGTTTGGAATTATAAGCTTTAGCATTCTGTTGCCTATTTGTTCTGTCTCAGATTCCCACCACACACACAATCACACTATGTCCATCTACTTTGCAAAGTTGTGTCCTGCAAAGCTCCAGTACCTGCATTTTTATCTTTTAGGCTTTAAACAAAAAAAAAGTCAAATCCTAATGTTGCAATTCTGAGATTTCATTCTGTCTCTTAAAAAAAAAGCGTTAGGACTTTGCAAAATGTTCCACTACTACTGGAAGATAACTGGCATCTCTGGTTCGTATGTATTAGCCAAATGTTTTTCAGGCAGAAACTGAAAGAAAGTGATGCTTGGGGAAGAGGGCAGCATTCATACTGAATTAAAGTTCAGTATCTTTATGTTACAACCCACAAATTGACTAGGAGTCTGGACTCATTCACTCTGTTTTTAATATATCTCTACTTTAAACATTTTGGGGACATAGTCATGCTAGACTATTGCAGGAAAAAAAAAAGAACAGAAGACTCTTTCAAATGGGCCAAATGTGTTGGGAGGTTATTACATATCTGCTGTAGTTGTAAGGTTTCTTACTTTCCTTCTTTTTAAATCCAAACAATATTTCTCTTGTCCCAGATAATCACCAGGCAATTTCCAGCTGCAACATTTGATTCCCACCCTTACATGAGTATCTTTTTAATTCCAAGCCATATTGGAACAAAGTGTATCTTTATCTTCCTTCTCTGATTTCTTTTATTATTTTATTTATTGTTAATGTTATATTGTATCAGTGCATCAGTCAAATGGCACGATTTTCTATAGAACTAAAAAAAAATGAGGGGACAAAATTTGTTCCTCAGTTCACAGGTCCATCTCAGCAACCATGGGCTGTTTTCTCTTCTTTTCTTTTAAAAACAACAACTTTGAAGCACCCTAGAGCAGATCCAAGCACCCTAGAGCAGATCCAAGAAATCATTGCAAACACTTCTCCAAAAGAATGGATTGGGTGGAAGCAAAGACAACTGGCAAAATCTAAGGAGTTATATGTGAGAAGTTATGCTTTAATAGAGCAATCTGGAAGAGCGCAGAGTCTTATAGCACCATGAAGACTAAAAAATGTAAGAAATTTTATTTGTCATAACCTTTTATTTGGCTGCCTCTCCTCTCATCAGGTGCATGGCTTGTTACCTGAACAGTCAGTCATTTATGCACAAGCTAGGGTGAGGGGTGGGAAATTATGGGTAATAGAAAAGCAAAGGGTACATGCCTTTATGATTATCTTAAGTATTTCTTTAAAAGAACAAACATTGGGAGTTTATCAGAATATCCTAGTAAAGATGAACAGATGTACATCTACTCTGAAGTCCTTTTGGATTCAATGGACTTTGCTGCTATTTACATGTGTAAATTTTGTTTAAGTCAGTATGAATTACATCTGAGTAATGATAGATAGGAATGTACTGTAAGACTGCAGTTCTATGCACATTTTCCTAACAAGTTCCATTAATAACCAACCATGGAATAATGAGATCAGACAGAGAAATTAGGTTAAATAAGGGCCATTTTCAAAAATAGCTACCCACACTAACAATAAAAATGGTTGCACCACACCGCAATAGGTGCAGTCATCTCAAACGAAAATGACAAAATGGCCAATAGGCATCAGATGCCCATAACAAAAAATGGCCACACCCCACTAAACACAATAGCTACCCCAAACCAAAATACCTGCAACTAATGGCCCTCAAGCAACAACAAACTAAAATGGCTGTGAGATAACAAGAAAAAATACACAGGCCCACCAAACCAACCCAAGGGGCCCAGACCATAATGACCCAATAATGGGCCTACTCCAACACTAAGAGCCACTAGCACCACTGGCACCAAGTGGTCAGGGCAACATAAAACAGCCAATTAACTATTAAAGATGGGAGAAAGGGGAAGAGGGGAAAACTAAGTAACTGAATATCTAGCACACTTAAAGGGACAAGAACCAAATAGATATGCAACAAAACCCAACCGAATGGGGCCCACACAGCATGACCCCCCAACCCTTTCTCTCCAGTCAAGCAGGTAAACAAGCAAAGAAATCCAAGACCACTCAATCACTTCTCAAAATACCCTGCCCAGATACAACAATAGTATGGAACCACCACACAACCCTTGATTCCCAAGAGCAGAGCAGCAGACAATCCCCCTGCACTGCCTCTGGCAACCAAGTCAACTCCAAACCACTAACAGCATGATGTTCTGGGCTCTCATGACAATCCAAAGAGGCAATTAGGCCCTAAAGAGTCTCTGACTCCACTCCATCACATGCATTATTCTGGTACTTTGTGCCAGACACAATGTACCCTAGTATCAAACTCCTACCCTCCCCTGCAGCAGTATCTACTGCACAAGCCCAGGTAGGCATTCTGATCATTGGTACTTCCACATGTGCCCTGAAGGAAAGATGGTGAATAAAATCATACATATGTGTATATGTATTATTTCACCATTGAACTATTAATTTACAAAGAAGCAAAATCCCTTCCAAAACAAGAGGTCTGCTTGAAAGGAAGTAAGTTCAGACAGCTACCACAAAACCTTTTATTTGGCTGCCTCTCCTCTCATCAGGTGCACAGCTTGTTACCTGAACAGTCATTTATGCACAAGCTAGGGTGAGGGGTAGGAAATTATGGGTAATAGAAAAGCAAAAGGTACATGCATTTATGATAATCTTAAATATTTCTTTCAATGAATAAACATTGGGGACATGACTGAAAAGGCCTGATCACTTTTGTCTAGCCACTATAGTTCTGATGGTGGATGAATACGGATTATTATATTCATATCAGAGTTTGGCAAAGTTCAACTGATGGGCTGCATGTGGCTCCCTAGGGGTGAGGCCTACAAGGGCTCCTCACCCACTAACCCTGATTTTCTTATTGAAAAAAAAAAAGTTTTCTTTTTAAAAAAAAATCCAAAATGCTGCCCTACAGGAGATGCCTTTCCCTAACCAGCAAATAAAATGGCAGTGACTTCCAGTTTTTTTCCTGATTCAAGCAAATGATCTCCTGGGCTTAAAACAGCTGCAGAGGCATAGCAACATTCCCCTCATGCATGTGCCCTGGAGCAAAGGTGGACATAGGCCACATTCAGTCCATGGGGCTGTTTTTGTTCCCCATAGAGCTCTTAGAGCTTAAAAAAAAAGTGCTCCAGTAAGCCCCCCAATGGTCAGTAGTGGTATGGAGTACAATTTTACCATTCTTTTCTGCCCTAGACCATGTTAGGCCTTGGAGAGGCCTATTTTGAAACAGGAAGTCAAGCACAAGTTCCTTTTTCCCATTTGGAAGCCAAGTTTTGAATTCTTAAATGCCAAAGAAATTCTTCAAATTCTCCTGAGGAGCAATGCAGCCTCTAATCTCTGTCCTAGAGGGTGCAGAGACATTTGGGATAATTCATTTTAAGTTCTTAAATGTTCAGTTTTGGGAGACAAAGGAGTGGAAAACTCTGCTGGCACATTTTTACCAAGTTTCTCCCTTTAACCTCGTGCACAGTCCAAGTTTCTTGGACACACTACCTTGGTCAGGGGAAGCATCCCTCTGTCTTTTGTCACCCAGGAAAAAGGAAGATACATCTCTCTCTCTTATCAGAGTCCAACTCCCTGCCTGTGCCTCACTGCCAGCAAGGGGGAGGAGGCAAGAATACTTGCTGCGAGGAGGAGGAAGAGGCAGTGAGGAATGTCCGATACAACAATTATTAAGGAAACCGCAGAGCCAAGCCAGGTCGAAGTCCAGTCCAACAGGCCAGAAAGCAGAGGTCTGTCCAGAGGGGTCAAGGGAGCCAGAACACAAGGGTCATGAGGCATGCAAGGAATTTGCTACAAGCAAAGAGCAAGCCATGCTGACAGACCTAAATAGCCACAGAGAACAGGCGTTTACTTGTCATTGCTTCTTTAATCTAGTCAACGCAGCTTCCCTCTGAGCTGCCTGTTTCAACCTCCTTCATGACTGGGGGTAAGGGGCTCAGGTGACTGTAACTCTTCCAAATCACTGCTGGTTCCTTCTCCCTCTGGAGCTGGTTGGGGCAACTCTACCTCCGCTTGTTCTTCTACTGCTGGGAATGTTTGCAAGTTGGTTTGGTCAATCACTGGCTCTGTTCCTGGCACAACCAGTTATTCCTCAACCTCAGAGCCATCCTCTATCATATCTCTCAGACCTCCACCAACTACAGCAGAGTCACCTTCTGGATTTTCCCCAAAAGCCCCCCACTACTGATTGGCTTCAGGGGTCTGCCTTGACATTGACAAGCTGAGGCTGCACTTGTAGTGACTGTGCACATTCAAAGAACTGAATGTCTCCTTGTATAATGCATATAGACAGTCACGACAGGAGATACATCTATGTATATCATCAGCAGAATTCCAACCACTATCTTAGTGAAAGAAATCTAACTAGCACGAAGGCTAATCATACTTATGCTTACAGAGACCCACTGAATTACTTAACAAAGTATATTCCCCAGTGAATTTTTAAGCTAAACATTTGTAACACGCATGGAAAAAATATTCATAATTATTCATCCTCAAGTTGAAAAATAGGTTTTCCAACAGCCAGGTAACCCTTTTGGGAAAAATAATAGACCATTGACCATTTTGAACAATTTTCTTGTATTCAAATGTTCCAAAATGTTACAGACAATTTAAGTTGTGGAGAAAAACATGTGGTGCAAAAAAAAAATGAATTTCCTGCACATAGAATACTGTTTCCTACAAAGAAAGCCTGTTTTCTGCATAGAAACAGGAGCCTTTGAATAACAACATGTGTTTTCTTTCACAGAACAATCACAAACACAATACTTCAGGATGTTCAAATACAGGAAGAATACTACAAAGGAATTTTTCCCCTATAGTAGAGAGAAAACTACTGCAGTTATTCAGCCTTGAATGTGAGGATGAAATAATCAGGGATTTACATTTCTAGAATCTAATTAGAGAAGGATAGTGTCCTTTGTAATTATGACTTCCTTCTTAATGGTAGTCCAGAATTTATGCACAGCAATATTCTAACACTGGAGCTGTTATAACATTTATAAACCCAATGTGTAAGACATATGTGAAGACCTCATCAAAGAAACAGAAACTTGTACTTGATGAGGATTATAAAATTCAAAGAAATGCTTTCAGATTCTCCATTTCAAGCCTTCAAACAAGTTACTTCATCTTTGAGAGTATCATCAGAAGAAGACTCCCCACAGGGCAGTGCACAACAGTCCAGGAAGGAAAGGACCTTTGACAGAACATGAGAAGTGCCTCAGAACATTAAATTTATCAATGAAACCACCTGTGGATCACCAAAAAAAAAAAAAAAAAAGTGGATATTACAGATCTGCTGTAGTGAAGTAACAGAATGTGGTTTACCTCGGTTAACCTGATATGCTATAAGATTAACTAGATGCTGTGACTAAAAACAGACTTTATATATAATTAGAACTAAATTCATGCAGAAACAACAATTTTGCATGATGATAGTTTTTCACTTGCCCTATAATGTGTTCTACAAGGAAATTTACAGACTTATAAAAAGATAAACTTACAGCATGGAACAAATGAAATTAAAACAGAGAAAATAGCATATTGTCTTCCTTAATTGCTATATCCAGTGACACCCTTCTTAACTTAAAAATAAAGAAAAGTTCATATTCTATTGGACTGGCTGTTGATAAAAAGACACACAAGCTTCTAAATTAGGCAGAATTCTGTTTTACAACATCAAGGATTTTGGAGTGTATGTTAGCCTCTGAATTAAACACAGCATTTCCAGATGGAAGTTAATCTTCACCATCCATTTCATTTGCATCAGAAGTGTTGCTTTCTCATTTGAATAGTCCATGACAAATTGGTTGTGGCATCCAAATGGAAGAACTTTTGATGTTCTTATAATCTCACAAGTCCCACATACTTCCCAAATCCCAAAATCCCACATACTTCCAGAATGATGGTACCTTTCCCCCCAACAAACCCCTCATACCTCTCCTCTGTTGCCCCAATGACTTCTAGAGTCCCATCTTCATTTCGTCTTGCCAATGGGAAAACATGACAGAGATGAAAAGGGATGGAAACACAAAACAAAAGTAGGCAACATAATACATAACATCCATAGCCATCCTATATTAAAAAGAAATGCTAGCATGCAGTCAGCAGATAACAACAGTTAACAAATCTGCCATGAGAGCCACCCTGAAAGAAAAGCGGCAAAATGCCATGCCAGCAAGGGTATAAGGTTCGCCTAAAATTAGAAGTCATTCAGTGTAAACAGCATTATGGGAGAAGGTGCTATGTCAAGATGGCTAAACACCCCCCAACACACAGAAGAAAATTAATTCATGGCCTATTGTCATGTTTCCCCTGTATAGTTAAACATAGACTGTTTTCCAAACTACAAATATGTATATGACTTTCGTCCCTTGTGAGCTGTGTTGCAAGAAAGCACTCAAGGAAAGCAACAGAAGATTTAGGACTAGGGGCTTTTCTGGACTACACTGTTATGGTGCTATTATCCCACTTTGAACATCCTGTGGAATCCCAGGGTTTGTAGTTTACTAAGGCCAAAGAGCTTTTTGGCTGAGAATTCTAAATACTCCTCCCTAAACTACAAACCCCAGGATTCCATAGGAACACAGCCCAAGACACCTAGATGGCCACCAGAAATCAAAATGGAAGAAGAAAGGAGAGAACTGGCAGGAGGAAGTTGTCCATAGGCAGTCATCACATGCAGCACCACATATGCCTCTCTTGCAGGGCAATACAGCAAAACATAATAATTTGGAAATTCATTTCCAGATGAAGGGCTACAACTGCTCCATAAGAAACCCAGTTGCCAAATTATTTTTTTGGAAGCATATATCCTGGGTGCTAGTGTTGTGCACTGGTTTTGGTATTAGACTGGGGCTCTGGAGATCAGGGTTCAAATCCCCTGGACAAGTCACACTCTCTCAGTTTCAGAGGAAGGAGTGACAAACCTTGTCTGAATAAGTTTTCCTTAGGGTCTCCATAAGTTGGAAGTGACTCGAAGACACACGTCAGCAACAACAACAACAACAAACTTGGCTGAGAATGAAAGTACTATCAGGACAATATAAGCATTGTTTGGCTTACCTCAAAGTAAGCTGCAGTCCCATCACCCACATTTCTATAGAGTGAACTATATACTGCTTGTCTAGTTTTCCCTGTTTTTGCAAATAAGAAAATACAAATCCTCCTCTGACTGTATAAAATCTAACAGAGCTTTCAGAACACTTGGAAAGCAAGAGAACTTGGTTTATCTTGGGCCTCCCCTAAGGAAAAGGAGGAGACATCATCTACACTCGGCTCACCATTACTCTCTAATAGGGATGCTTGAGAATTTCATTCAGTCTGCTTTTAAAGGAAACTGACTTCTTTTGCATTTCCTGGTTTGAATGCATTGATAAGAATGCAGTTGACCTTAGGCTTTTACTTACTCCAAATTTTTGTGATACAGGTTCCAGCTCAAAAAGTACCATGTAAAAATGATACATTAAAATAAAATGTTTATTTCAAGAACAAAGCATGTTAAAACAACACATGTTTTATGTGGCTTTCTTTTAAAATCCCAAATAGAAATGGCACATAATGAGGCTATTAAAAATTCTGGGTATGCAATTATTTGTCCATCTTTACACATCAAGCCATTCTGAACAAAAGTAGTATAAAGCTGATTTCAGTCATGAAAGCAGAATTTTCCACTGCTGACACCTTGCCAAATATTCTAACTGTAGCCCTTTGTGATCTTTACCTTAACTCTGGCTAAATTTGGTGAGCTCTGAATTCATTCCCAAAACCTCACATCCAAGTTCATGTCAAAGTTAACAGTCTGGGAACTGGTTTTAGTTTTTCCCAATGTAAATCCCAGATTAAACAAATGACCGTGAGACATTCCACGCAAGAGAAGATAAACGGTAGGGACTAAAGCCCTGTTTGTTCATTTGCAGCCCCCACCCCTGACTGTCATCACCCCAGGTTGAGGACAGGGTAGATAGACTTCCACATGTCCACACTGCTATTTCTGAAGCTGACCCTGAACTTCTACTATGAAGAGCCTCTTCTACTTAATCAGCTCCCAGTTGCAGTTTGGAACCCCAGCCTCTCAGGATTCTAAATCAAATAGATAGAAAATGTTCCTTGCTTCAGAAGATAAACTCTCAACATGCAGGAGGCTAACTTGATGGGGATATTGGACAGGAAGCAGAGTCAGTTAGTTTATTTCCACCAGAGCTTGGGAAAGTTGGACTATAACTCTCAGAATCCACGAGGCTACAGACTGGTGAAATCTTTTAGCATAGCTGTAGTGTCAGAACATTCTTTTTCCAAAAACTGGCCTTGACTCTCCCCGTCATACACTAAGAATGGGGGAAAAGTTGTCAGTGGCTACTGGCTAGACATGTCATACAATCCTGTTATAAATATAAGAAGATTCCACATTTTCATATTCATATTCCATATTGCTTTTCAATAACTTATTCAAAGCTCTGTAAAGGGATCTTAAAGCACCTATCAGACTGAAAGAAGTGGGTAGCATAAGCTCGCATAGACTTAAGTCTACTTTTTATTCAAAGCCAAGTAGTGGAAATAGTCTAGCTATTTGGTTGCAACATTAAATCTGTGGACAATCACATAGCAGAGGTGAATCAGCGGGATCTCTTTCAAAATATCTACTGTTCTTTTCTATTCACTTTTACATTGGTTCAGATTTTGTTTTGTTCTTGCTGAAACTTGCTGCATTGTAAGTGTGATATGTTAGGGAAAATGATCTCCCGCCAGACACTGCATGATTTTAACTTTCCCAGCTCCTAAGATGACAATAATAAGTGAAACATTTTAAAACCAGATTGAAGTCTTGCATTATATAGCATGTACGTCACATTGCTGAATGAACAATCCAGTATCATAACCAGAGGTAAAACACTTTTAGGCCTGCTCCTTGAGCCTGCATAATTACATCAAATTATTCTGGAGATTCAGCAGTAAATCATCACCTTTAAATCCTGTTAACAAATTATCACTATTAAACTTTTTTTATGGATCAGAAAACATGGTGTGAAAAAGGTACAATAAAAATAAATCATCTATAATATAATTGTATACTATATGGAGAGCTACTGAAATTAACATGTAAAGGTTGTTTCATTTCCTTAAATACATTTGAGCAGGGCTGACATTCAGTAGTAAGGGTAATCTCAAACACCATGTTTTTATACCATAATTGCACATTTGAGTGTATTTTACTGAAGAAGAATTAAGATAACTGGGTTCTCTGAAAAGCCTGACTTATGCTGTATGGCACATTTCTATAGTTACACTACTAGCTGCTTTTACTCTGAAGAAAAAGAATAGCTTGGGAAAGTTATTTTTTGGATTACAACTGCCTAAATCCACCTGATACCATGGAATTCTGTTCCAAAACAATAATTTTTCCAAGACCTGGAAATATATTATATTTAATATATAAAAGTCAAAGTTTGTCTGTGTCAAGCAAAGACCTCATAGGATTGGCTGCCTAAGAAGATTCTATGGAATCCTGGGGTTTGCAGTTTAGGGAGGGGCCTTAGAATTCTCAACCAGAGCGCTCTTGGGCCTCAGTCAACTGTGTCTGTTTTGAATAGGCCAGTTGCTATGGAGATGAGGCCTAGCAGCAAGGAAAAGGGCAGTATATTCCCTTAGGAACCCAACCTCTGTATGTTAATAACTCTGAATACAGATTGGATTGGGGAATATGGGGGAAAGTTACAGGTACTGGACAAGACAGTTTGGGGAACTAGAGACACAGGGTCTCAAATCTTTCTAACAAGTATTACCTATGAAAAAATAAAATCCCAGGCAACACTGGGTATATACACTAGTATTCATACATTCAGTGAAATCGTTCTATCCCAGAGTTTCCCCTTCATGTATGTTTCTAAAGCATTCTCCTTATAATGAACAGAGGCATGCCTGAGAAGGAATAGAGGGCCCAAAATTCTGGTGATGTTTCTCAGATACAATTCGGAAGAAAAAAATCATCACTCTGGCTCCCTCTTAACTTGAACTCTTGACAGCCAGACTACATTTTTCACTCAGCACATAGGGATAGATTGTGTTTGTTGAAAATTGTTGATATTCAGCACCAAGAGACCCAAAAAAACAAGATGGAAGGGAATTGCCATCAGAAAGTTTGCTGAGGAGGGGCTGCTGCTTGGTCTGTTATTTATCTTCACTTTCCTTTCCCTTAAGTGGCTGACAGCCTTGATACATGTTGCTATGATTACATCAAAATTAGGCTCATGCGGCCTAAGGCCTGACTTGTCAAGACTTTTGAAAGTTTCTTCCTAAAGAGAGAAAGGTAGAGAATTGTAGGACTGGATGCACCAGGTGCTGTAGGCTATGTTTCAGAGGAAGGTACTGGCAAAACCACCACTGGTCCCCATAAATGGACAGGTGACTTGAAGGCATTCTCATACATATACACTGAAGAAGGAACATCTGATCCTCGCTTACACTTTCTCCTGTTATGATTAAATGTAACCCTGTTTTTCATTTTCTCAGCCCTGAGGAGATAGAAGAGAAGAAATCAAGAAGGAAAAAGAGGAGGAGAAGCAGCCGCCGCCATTGCCTCCTCCGGTATTTCCCTGCAATCTTCCTCAGCTTTGTTTTCCCAGGATGAAGGCATAGTATTTCAAGAATCAAGAGATATGAACAAACATTATGGATCACTAGTGGCTACCCATCAATAGGGAAAGGGCTTTTTTTCTGACACCAACAAAACTACAGCAAAGAAGCGGATGTGAATAGTTCCAAAAGCAAAATGCCAAGGTTTCTTGAGTGATTATAAAGCACATGTGCCTGATTGCATGTGAATTTCTTGACAGACAGACATTTAGAACAATAATGGCAAAAGTCCTAGAAATATTAAGAAATAGAATGCATGCCTGTGGATCAAGACAAAAAAAGGAAAACCAAAGTAAATGGAAAGCATCCCCTGAACAGCAGGGGTCTTACTAACCTCAAAATGTTTCATTCTTCTATTTTGTTTTTAAGAGGATGTTTTCCTTTTAATGTTTCAAATTTAATAAACCCCCAAAGAGTTCAGAGTAGGCCATAGAGAAGCAGACAGGAATTTTCTTCAAATGATTCATACTCACATTCAATTTATTATTATTATTCTCTTCTACTATGCTGCATGAACAGTTCTTTCCCTATATCTGTATCTCTCTATGTGCACATGGATGGACAGAGAAATGGACAGACAGACAGACAATAGACCTGTTGTCTTATAACCATGCTGCAACAACATCTTAATCTGAGAAATGAGATATTCTATACTACATAACAAACAGACTAGTTACATTTATTTAGTTCAACAGTTTTGAACTTTTTGACACCCAGGACACATTGTTAAGACCAACTTGGATTAAATTGCCTGACCGTTTTTCCTTCCCTACTTGCCTTCTTCCCAAGGCAGCCAACATAAATGCAGCCAAATGGGTACTGTTCAGAATTGCCAGATCAACAGTATCCCATTCTCTCAGCTTTGGGAGCCAAATTTGAGATAGAAGATATTACTCTGTGATGTCATAGGGCAGCACCTTGGGTAGGTCCTTGTGATGTCACAGAGATGAGGCAGGGAAGAGTTGAGTGGTAGGCCAGAATACCTTCTAAGCTGAGTGACTGTTGAAATGGTCACTAGATAAATAGACTAGATAACAGACTAGATAAATAGAGGAAGAATTTAGGCAAAAGAGAGCTGGCATGATGTAGTGGTTTGAGCATTGGAATACAACCCTGGAGACCAGGGTTCAGTTCCCTGTTTAACAACCCACTGAGTGACCTTGGGCATGTCACACACTCTCCGCCCCAGAAAACCCTCTGACAGGTTCACTTTAGGGCTGCCATAAGTCAGAAATGACTTGAAGGCACATAACAAATTTAGGCAAAACCAGGTAATATGGTAATCCAGAGACTCAGGGGAAAAAAATACCAATGTCTTTTGTGAAAATGGAAGAATAATCCTGGTAGCTGCAGCAGTTGCTGACATGAATAACAGTCTTCAGAGTGTTTCCCCCCAAAGAGTACACCACTGCTGCCAGTGGTTATAGAACAAGACAACTCATGAATCAGTTGTTCCACTCCCTACGTTGCTTGAAATGGCCTGATGTGCCCCAATGCATGCACCTGCTGAACTCTTCTCCTAGTCTTCCCCCTGCATTCCTGTTGCACCAACATGACACAAGAACAATATAAATAAAAACACCCTTGTGCTGAGCCAGAGTGCCCTGAGGGCAGCTGGGAATGGGTTTCATTGGTTGCCTAGAATTTTAATCCAGCTCACATACAAAAATCAAAAATCATTTTTCTCTTTTTCTACAGCTGCGTACCCTGTGGTTTGCCTCATCCCTGGCACTGAAGTAAGGTTCAGTCAAGTCACTGAAGTGAGATTCACACACCTTGCCCAAGTAGAACATAGAACAGAAGGAATGCCATCTTGTGTTTCTTTACCTTAGGGATCAAAATCTGTTCTTGACTGCCACTGCCTGTTCCCTTTCTTCTCCTCTTCCTCTGCTTCTAATAAAAAGAAAAAAAAGTCAGCACTATTGTATCATGAAGTATTACCACCTGAAAAATACTGCTTTTTCAGTCAACCTGAAAAGAGGGAGAGAGAGAGATTTGTGATTAGACTGCAGCTGCAACCCATCTTATCTATGAGTTCCAATCAATTTAAAGATCAGTGTTAGAAACCCTATTTTGTTGTTCAAAAATGTATGCATGGATAGCAAGTCCTAAACAAATTTGTTCAGAAGTAAATCAGTAGGGGAAACTGGGATATATACATTTCATCTAAGCCTGAAACCAACTGACCTAAAACCTTTAGAAGCAACATACAAAAGGACAATGCTCGTCTTGGTTAAGATCAAGGCCATTTCACAGTAGCTAGATATGAACTCTTCAATAAGCATACAGCAATAAAAAGAGTATCAGTCATAGAGAAATATTTACACCCAGTCAATATTCCCAGTCTCTAAGTGGCTTAAATTTTTGGGACATCTAACATTATATGGTGGCTCAAGCATATAAAATTAATAGCAATTAATATTTCTTGTTCTCCCTTGTTTTATCATTATTTTTTTAAAGTAACTCAGTTATATGGTTGACCATCACTTATTATGGTATTAGAAAGTCTCACTTGCAAGTTAAAAATCTTTTCATTTCAGTACTCTGAACTGGGGGAAACAATAAGGTTCAGATCATATGGTGGGAAACTTTGAATCTGAGCATTAAATGGCTTTGCCCTTTTGCCCATCATTTGTATGCTGCTACTCATGTGCCGCTCAGGGACAAGTTCTATAATGATGATGCTTCAGTGATCTGGACTTGATTCTTTACTGTTTCATATAGTTGAGGGAAGAATAGCATGACACCCTGATTATTTCCATTCTGACATTCAAAGGAGGACAAGCTGAGATTCAGCACAAGCAATATTGCCACGAGAAGACTTTTCATACAGCAAAGCCTAATTAAATTGAAAGTGTTGATATCTGTTTCAATTGACAGATCCTGGAACAGGAGAACAGGAGTGCACAAGCTTACCCCACGAGATTAGGCACTGGCCGAGCCCACTTGTCTCCTGAAATGATCTGACAAGGCCCTTAAGTAGTGGAGCCTCCTCATGAATTATCAATCCAAAGTATACTAAATTATCAAGCACTAAGAAGTATTAGGACAGCTATTGTTGTTGAGCCTCCCAGGAATAATAAAAGCTGCCTACAGTTTGTGCTATGCACACTTACTGGAGGGTAAGCTATACTGAAACCATGGGGAGCACTCTTAAATACACACTGTGCTTGTAAGAATCTTCATGTTTAAGGATGTTTCAGTGATAATCAGTGGGGAAAGTAATTTGGCCTATCTTTTGCCTGCCTTCAAGTCAACAAAATTAATCACAACCTGCCTGCCACCATTGAGGCCTCCCACCTTAAAAACAGCTCTACTGTCTTTATTTGAATCCTGTGGGTAGCACCAACTAGAGTAGATGCACTGAATAAATGGGTTTTAACTACATGTTGATTCTCCATTCAAGAACTGATTCAATAGCTACTGTAGCTGCTACTATCAGTAGGATTCAGCCTCCCAAGTACGGGATTACAAAGATATCCCATGTTGCATTCTCCTGACTCGTATACAGAGAGCCACAGAGCTAAAATATTAGTGAGGGCTTTATGCACATGAGCTTTGCATAGGATGAGTTAGTATGTTTTAGCACAGAAGTAGATAATAGATATTAGCCTTCCTTATGCAGCAGTGGGAGATCTTCACACCAAGCTGATTATTTGCCAATTGCACAACATACAAAAATGTGTGAAACAGTTCTTTCACATTTGTGCTTTTCCTAGGCTTGGTTGGGCAACATTTGGTCCTCCAGAAATCTTTGATGACATCTTCCATAATCCTTTACCAATGACCATGCTGGCTGAGGATTCAGGGAGCTGAGGTACAAAACTCCCTAGAAGGGCAAAGGTTCCCTGTACTGCTGTAGATTATATGTGTCAAGGAGCAAAATACCATAACTCCATTCTTGTTGGCAGATAGAGCAAAGACAAATGTTTACAATTAAGGTGTATATTTCAAATGGGGAAAAGCAATGTTGGTAATTTAGACAAACTTCATCTGCAGTTGAAATATGAGAGCATCATAGAACTGGAAATAACTTTCAGTACCATGAAAAACAAATTTGTGTTAATTATTTCTACAGCAGTTTTCAATGTACAATGTGGTTTCCCAGGCTAATTTCATTTGCCCTTATCAATTTAGCATTTTTCTTAATTTTACAATGAGAAAATTATTCTTCAGTCAATGTATGCAGCCTTTTTTTAAAAAAAGAGAAATGCTTTCCGCTTAGGTGCAATTAATTAAGATGAAATTATGTACCCCAGGAAACAAATCAAGGAGGTCACTGTCAAGAGCATACTTCATAAATGATTGAAAACCCATTTTTGCATAAAGAGCAAATTGCAAAAACCTTCAAAACAAGAAGGCTAGGGATTCGTTATTCATTATTTCTAAAATCTATGGAAGACCTCCAAAAGATTTTACTACCAACTATTTGTAAACAGACTAGAGAGAGAAATACTTAAGAACTTCAGCTACATACTCTAATGTTAATTAAAATAAAACATAATCCATTTCTCTATTAAATGTACTCTTATTCATAAAAATCATCAGCCTGTCCTTTAAAGGAAACAAACTCTTTTTCTAATATCCAAATTCTCTTTTTTCCCTAGTGAACTTCAGTTCTTTTTCACACCAGTTCTTCAGTCATTTGCAGTCCTCACTCAGGAACACTAGTATAGTGGACTAAATGGAGATAAAACCAAAGCTAAAATCCTGCTGGTAAGTTACAATGGCATAAATAAGATATACAACATCACAACTCACTGTTTTGACCATTGCAGAAGTCAGAATTTTGTTCTGACCATGTAATGGCCATAATGCTTCCAAAGTCCACCTTCTAAGCATTGCAGCCCCCCACCCACTCAAGACATTTTTTATGTTGTTGGTTGGTGACAGGATCAGTAAGAACATGGCCAGCTATTTTCCAGGATGTGTTTCAGGGACATCATCTGCAGGGACCTCTTCTCACACAGTTCTTACCAGCAAAACCAATCCAAGTATATGCCTGTGCCCCGATTTGGGGCAGCCAGCCTGGCAAGGCAGTGGCCTTCCAGCCACATCTGTGCACTCACACTGATTCCTTCCCTTTCTAGCAACAACTGAAGTTTCTTTTATTTGGAAAGAATGAAGGATAGTAGGAAATCAGACTAAACATTGAAACTTTTTGTTTTAAAATCCAACTAACTTGAGTATCTGGTACAGCTCATGTTTTGAATTTGTCTCTCCTTCCTTTCTCTCTCATTGGCTGCACAATACTCTATAAAGAAGGGCCACATGGAAAGTCACCATGTGACACTTTCTCTTTTCCCTTCCACTGCTCAGATTGAATTAGTATATGTTCAGTAATGAGTAAAAGGCAGCCACTCCATAACATTACATAGTAAAGTAGCAAATTACAGACTTGCCCATTAAAGAGAAAAGGCAATACTGCTCTAGTCCATTACTGCAAAAAGTAACTAGTTAGCAAAGCAGCTTGTCATAAGTACTATGTTACTTCCAAACTCTGGTCATAACTAAGTTTTCATGGGTGGCACATGCATCAAACAGCTATAACTCTGAATATGTATATACATTTTTTTTTAAATTGCACATCTGCTGTACATACTTTGCTATACTGGTTTGTAACATGTCAAGCCTTGGAATAAAATTAATGTTTTGGGATCAAAATCAGTAGAATCATCGCAACATAAACAGAGTAGTGTTTTGTTTTGTCTTTTCGTTTTGTTTTCTAGTCAGTATCACTTGCTTTTATGGCATTTCAGTGGTCTTTTTCTGACTAAGAAGACAACATGAGTTTTGGCAGTGATTTATACATTAGTTTTCCATTTTAACAGTTGGACCATGTGTGCTTGTACTGGTGCCATGTGACACAATGTTCAAAGCAACTGAAGTCTGAATGGCTTGAAAACACATTGCCTATATGCATCACAGAGAAAATCTTAAAGACATAGCCTCAGCATTTTACGGCATTCATCTAGCTCAAGAGCCATTCCTTCCAACAGCATTTTGTAGCAGTGCAGAGCTTCGAGATCTGCGCTGTTACATGACTGAAAAAACCTGGTGATTCAAACTCCCCGCCCCGCAAGAGACAAGAGATACTATTGCCATTTTTAAAAAAGAGTTTTTCATGTACTTTAGTGGGATAGCTGCAAGAAATCAGGCATCTCAACAATATTGAGGCATACACAGATGTACTAAATTAAAATGAGCAGTTTTTGTTTTTAAAGTTCCTGGCGTCTCCAATTAATCTGAGCACTTAGCAAAAGAGTGCATTTGTGAATCAGCATATTCCACGGGCAAGCAAAGAATGATAGAGGCAAGTCAAGTTTCAATTTACTTGGGTTATGCATTTGACAAATGGTCAGAGAACATGTTTCTCAGGTATCAGGAAACACTGGCAAAGAGATTCCTGGACTGATAGCAATCTTCCCAGTTTGGAACTTATTCTGATAAAAATTTGTACATGTTTCTTTTGCACAGAAAACAGTAATTTCTGTACAGGGAATGGAATTTTCTACACAGAAAATATTTCTGAGCAGAAGCGTACATAGCAAATGCAGTTTTCTGCACAAAAAAGCATATGAATTTTGTGCAGAATATGTCTCAACAGGCAAATGATGTTCAAATACAATTTTACAGCAGCTAGAAAATGGCTAAAATTATTTGTGCATCCTGCAAGAATGAAATCAGCAAAGAATTTCATCCCAAGCTGTACATTACGTTCTAAAACTACTTTCATATCCTTTCTCTACATTGGGTGCCAGAAATATGACCATGACGGCTTGTGTCATCATTGCTAGCAACACATTTCAACATTTCATATTGCTAGAAATAAATCAAATTGTAGTTGCTCATTGCAGCATTTATATAGGAGTTCATACAACTGAGTTTCTCATGGGAACCCAGCTTGATTAGAATCAGCCCCTTTACTGCTCCAACAGCAGAAGTGTCTTAACCAAGGTTGAGACATCCAAGAACATGACAACAAATGAGTTCTTCCATTTTAAAAGTACTTTGGCTGCAGCTGTGTTGATCACTGTGCTGGTGTAAATTTGCCAGCATAAGTGGTAGTGAGAGACCCAGGGCTTTTCCGCCCCACACTGTTATAGTGCTATTATTCTACTTCCAACATCCTTTGGACTTCTGGGATTTGTAGCTTACTGAGGCTAAAAAGCTATCTGGCTGAGAATTCTAAATGCCCCACCCTAAACTGGAAGCCCCAGAATTCCACAGGATATTGAAAGTGGAACAATAGCACTATAACAGTGTAGTGCGGAAAGGCTCCCAGCATGGTGTAGTGGTTTGAGCCTTGGACTACCATTCTGGAGACCAGGGTTCAATTCCCCACTTAGCCATGGAAACCCACTGGATGACTCTGGCTGCAGCATACACTCTCAGCCCTAGAAAACTCTGTGAAAGGTTTGCCTTAAAGTAACTGTATGTCATAAATGACTTGAAGGCATACAACAACAAGTAGTAGTGGCATGAAAAGCAGCAGCTGCATAGGACAGGAAGGATGTGAGAAATTGGAGAAATAGGCTGCTTGGAGCCAGTAGATTGACTCAGTCTTCCTTTGACACCACTATACAACTTTGGAAAAAGCACAGCTACTAGACTAGGGAATCACCAAGATGCATGTGTGTGAAAAACAGAGGGAAGCAAGTAGTTTTGGGAAACTTTTCTTCATTTGCCTTGGTTTTGGTTTTTTTTTAAAAAAACTCCCAAGCAGCATGTTCACACCTACTGTATGGAAGATATGACTGTTCAAGACAACCTCTTTCTTGGATGGAGAAACAAAAACACTCACTATTCTGGACTTCAGTATTAATTAGCATCCTAAAACAAAACAGACCAGTTTTTTTAAAAAAAAAAGAAAAAGAAAAGAAATCATTCTTCTCATTTAAAGTCTCTAATTCTGTTTTAGTCAGCCTGTAACACACTTTTTAAAAGTACCCGAAATGCCTTCAGCAGTTTGACAGCAGAAAAGGAAGAAGTAAAGCTTGTCCCTCAATCTTGGTAAACTTTCATTTGATGCTTCAGTCCATGGACACATAACACATGGCTACAATATTAGCAGAATAAATAGCACAAATGTTTCACAACACATAATGTTATTTGGGAAAAGGCAGAAACATAAGGCCAGAAATTCCTCTGCATTTGTTTCTTCAGTAGGCCTGTTTAACCCCATCATGTTCAAAGACCTTTTTTAAAAAAATCCAAATGGCTTTTGAGAACTGAAACTTTTGAAATAAAGGGTTTCTAAGAATGAATTATATTGTCTACCTAGATCAAGAGATGTATTGCACATGGATTGCTATAGTATGCCTCTCTCCTACTCACCTACCCAAAAGAGACCTTTTCTCTGCTGAAACCCCCACCCACCAGTGGAGAGGGGGTGAGCAGAAGAGAACCATCCACTATTCTTGTGTATTTGGGCACACAGTAATGCCATCAACCTGTTGGGCATCCCTGGGAGGTCCCAGAGGATGCTCATCACTGTGTGTCCAGCTACAGGACAATAGATGAATTCTTCTCTGCCATTCTCCCTGATCTCCACCAGAGAGGAAATGGATGTGTTGGGTCAGGGCCTTCAAAAAAAAAAAAAAAGGGGGTTGGGTGGGTTGGTCATTGCATGGTCATGTCAGCAACAACCCCAAAACTGAGTTAAAATGGTGTAAGTCCAACTTTTGCCACTGTAACTCAATTTTAGTGTTGTTATAGGCATCAGAATTCTGCAGTGACCATGCAAAAACACATAACATCATATCTCATTAACAGAATTCCAGCCAAATGGTTTTTCAAAGTGTTTTTTTGTAATTTTCAACCGCACATTTTAAATAGTTTTCAAAATGTTTTTGATGATTTAATTAAGTTAATACTGGTATTTTGCATGTTTTAACTGTATTGCACTCTAAATTGTAAGCCAGCTTCAGTCGCAGTCTTGATGATGATGATGATGATGATGATGATGATGATGATGATGATGTGTAAAGGGGCATGCTTAGGAAGTTAAGATAGAGCAATCATGCACTCCTCCCTTGAACTCTTTGGATAAGGCTTCCTCACTGAATTTGCTGGTTGGGCATTGAGCAACAATGTGATTAGCATGTTCTCTTCTAACCATCCTGACCAAGGCTTATGAAAATGAAATATTAGGAAGATTAGACTGATTCTTTACAACAGTAAAACAGTCTCTTCTTTCCATTTGCTGGAAAATCATTCTAAGAGACACCACGAGACAAAAAGCAACTTCCAGTGACAAACTCACATAACTGTATTGCATTTGGAGAAGTCTGAATAGGTCTTCTTGACATGGAAGGCAGTTCACTGTGATAAAATTTGAGAATCCATGCATTCACCCATGTGTTCTAGTCATTATTAGAAGCTCCCCTGTGACTGAAAAAGGTGCATATTGTCAGACTGTTATCAAAATGTCTACATTGGCACGCAATGGGCATAGTTTGAATTTTCTGTTCCAGTTCCCAAGGCAATATGTGAAAGAACACTTAATAAAAATATTTGGGAAGAAAGACGTGCACCTTTTAGGTTCTTGTTAAAGATTGCAATGACCTGGAATAAGAATGTTTGCCACTGTCAGAATTTCAGAGAGTTCTGGTGTGAATGATGGCAATCGTAATTCTGATTACTCTGCCATTTTTCTATTTGTATTAAGTTTGCATGGTCTCCTTCAGACCCCATCAAATACTGTCTGACTGAATCAAAGCATTCTTTATGCCATCACACTAGATGTTGAAGAATCTCAGACTTACAGACTGAAAGAACTCTGAATAAAGTTGAACTATGCAAGTTATGTGGGCATTTTAAAAATTATGGCCAAGATTCAATGGTATAATTCTGCTGGATTTTACTATATCTGCCCGTATCAATAAGCCCATAAGGACACAAAACTGCTTGGAAGAGTGAGATTCCCATTGGAACGAAATTCTCGGAGACACAGAGGACTGCAATAGAAGGAAGATGGGAAGAATGTCCTTGTTTCCCTGGCACTCGATACCAAGTACACTGATCATTAGTCCTGATGATTAGTAGCATGTTTTTCTTAAGGAAAAATCTGAGCTTGTGTTCCAAAGATATGTAATATCCACCAAGAGAAATTTGAAAAGGATTTTTATCAGAGCTTGGAAAACTTACTTTCTAGACTATAAATTCCAGAATCCTTCATTCTGCCTAGTAGATTCTGGGAGTTCAAAAAATAAATTTCCAAGTTCTGATCAGGATGGTTACAGATGAGTTTGAAAGACCTAGTATCTAGATAGCAGGAAAGATTTCAAAGGGTATCCAAAAAAAAAAAACATTAAGTCTGAAAGGAGAAAAAGAGAGATATAATGGACCTAAATCCTATTGTAAGTCCCAACTGCAGTAGACACATTGAATCTAATTGAATTTTCTGATGAGTCAGCTCACCATTCAACAATTGCTCCAATGGTTCTACTCTAGTTGAGAATAAACAGTAGAATTCAGGGCAATATTTTGTTATAATAATAGCCTGTAGGAGTATGCACAAACCACAAGATTAATTATCAGTCCTGATCCAGAATTTTGAAAAACAGTTCAATTACTCTCAGCTTGATTTGGAGGCTAACCACTTCAGGCTAAGTCCAAAACCTGCACCAAGATTCAAAAATTCAAAGGCTTGTTCCTCCAATTAACTATCACTTGGCTTTTTAAAAAATGCGCAGGAATTAATGTGCAAGTTTGTCAAGGTTCCTTGTAGATTTCTGGAAAAACATGAAGCTTTCAGAGACGACTGTAAGTAATAAACCTTTAGGGTTTCAGAAAGACAGAAGCTGTGATGAATAATCAGAGGGGTATTTAGGGTGGGACAAGTAGAGTACGTGCCCTGGGCACTAATGCCAGGGGGGCAGTGGGCACAAAAAAGCAGTGGTGGAAGTGGCAGAGGAGGAGGAGGTCGCCCTGGAGGTAGGGGCACAACTTCCTCACTTGTCCTAGGTGCTATTTATGGTAGATATGCCTCTGTGAATAATACCCAGTTTAATATATTTATAATAGTGGAGCATGGTTGTGTTAGAAAAATAGCCGTCTTATGGTTGCATCCTTGCCAGCCTGCTTTAATCTAAGCAGTTCCTTTGAGTGGTGAGTGCTAGCACTGTCTGAAGTGGTAGAAAGTGAATTATTTGTTCAGGCTACAGTAGGCTTAATTACTTACTCATGCTGCACCAAAGAAGCCACTAGCTTTGCAACAGGAGGTGGGCAACTATACACAATTGGTGGAGAAGGCTGACACAATAAGGAGGATGCAGGAAAGTTGGACATAAATAAGCTTAATATCCATGAGTTATCATAACCAGGACACTCTTCACCAGGCCCTGCTTCTTCCTGATACTAGACAGGCAGTGAAAAAGGGAGAAGTGAAGATTTCTTACTATAGGTAATATTCAAGCAACGTTCTTGTTGCTGTTGTGTGCCTCCAAGTATTTCCAACTTATGGTGATCCTAAGGTGAAACAGATGTTAAATTGTCATTCAATCTTGGTGTGTTAAATTAAAACTATTTGTGTGTGTATGTGTGTGTGTGTAATTTTAATTGAGCTTTATACATAAAATGTTGATTTGTGTTCCAGAACAGGTTGCTAACAGGGCAATGCTGTAGTATTGGTATAAACATAATTCCAGTGAAAAGAACACAACATTGCTATTGTTGCATTATGGAGATTTCCAAACACTTTCCAAAGCTGGCTATAGGTAAAGTTAACAGCAATAACATCAAGACATAATTAAGCCAACTGTTACCATATACAACCTTGGACTGTGAAAGTGAGTAGACAACTTGGGAGTATGTCTTCACAAGTGTTCCTTGTGAAAAGTGTCAATTGGTCAATTAATCTTCATGAGTTTCTAGCACCAAAAAGACTCCCTTTGTACATATTAAACTATGAGCTTCTGTATTTGTTTACTAAAAAAAAAAAAAAACAGAGCTTGACAAAGTTACTTTTTTCAGATCACATGCCCCAGAATCATTCAGTCTGTTTGGACAATAGATACAATGGCTGGGTGATTGTAATCCAAAATAGTAAATTCTCCAACCTCTGAAATGTATCCTGAGCCTGACCAATTTAAACAATACACACAGTACTTCTGATACAGGGCCCTTCCACGCTACACTGTTAAAGTGCTGTTATTCCACCTTCAACATCCTATGGAATCCTGGGGTTTACAGTTAGGGAGGAGCATTTAGAATTCTCAGCCAGAGAGCTCTTTGGCTTCATAAAACACAAACCCCAGAATTCCACAGGATGTTGAAAGTGGAATAATAGCACTGTAAAAAGTGTAGTACGAAGAGGCCCACAGTGAGCTCAAAAGTACTGGGTGAGGAGATGCTGCAACTATGAAGCACCTGTGCTTAGCCTAAAAGGCACTGGCAGAATCAGTGAACTGATGCCATGGTGCAAGTATGCAGACAGATAGGGACACTTTGGAAAACCAAGAGATGCCAGTAGCAGGAAAATGAGTGATAAACCAGAACAAAGAACTAGTTCACAGAATACAGTGCAGCTCATTGAGCTATCTTCTGTAGTTCACTAAATTAAAAAAGAATTACAATCAGGACATACTCCAGTATGGAACACCATGTTACCCTGATTTCTGGGGTCCCTTGGGGGACACCTCAATGTGTTCCACGTAATGGGGAATGGAAACTAGCCAGAGCACGAGCTATAGCAATGCGAGAGGCAGGGTAACCTAGCGGGGTCTTTTTACCCAGTCAGGCCAAGCCAAAAACCAAACAAAAAATGTCCAATAAATGATTTTATTGAATGAAAGTCTCACACACCAACGCAATCACACACATACTCACTCAAGACCTATTAAGAAGCAAAAGAGAGGAAACTGGATAGGGGAATATTGAAGGGGTTGAAGCTGGGGTAATACTGCACCTTTTCCTGAAGTTCTTGGTTCGGGAAAACAGCAGAGAAGTGGGGCTCAGCACAGAGAGGGCTGAGGGGATTACTCAACAGACGGAGAAAGGGTCTGCTGGGATGAGTGGCAGTGATCCAAAGAGCCGCTCAAAAACTGGGACTATTTGTAGGGGGAAAAGTACCTGGAGGGCTAATCCTTTCCCAGGGAGAACAATGAGTGTGGCAACGAGAAAGAAGCTCTACAATGGTAACTTCCTTCACATGATGAGATTACAAGGTGTTGCCAAAGTCTCAGGATCTTCGGCTGCATTGGGTTGTGGTGTGATTTCATGTAAATGGTTCTTGCCTGATCGGTGCTCAAGTTGGGGCAAACATGCTAATCCCCTCAAGTCGGCTTCTCAGGGGCTGAGAACCCTTTGTCTACTGTGGGATTGCACAGCTTGAGGTCTCCTGGGGCTACATGACTAGGGATTTTACTGGCCTGACCTGGTTTTCAATCATTTGACCGTTGCTGCCTACGCACCCATGTGGGTGACCTCTCAGACACATCGAATCATATTTTAATATCAAAATTGTAGACCCCGGGACAGGGTTTACCAGTGAGATAACAACAAATATTGTCATGCCCTGCCTTGGAGACCCTAGCTGGGAGGAGGAGGAGGGTTCTGACTCCAAGACAGAAGCTTCCCCAGGGGCAGGAGTTTCCCCAGAAGCTGGCCCAGAAGGAGATAATAGACAACAACAACAGGGGCCTGAGCCAGGGGAACAAATAGAAGAAGACATATCAGAAACACCTACCTTGCAAGAGAGATTCCGTGAGCAGGAGGGCCTGTGCCACTCAGTGCGTTTAATTAGCAGGCGAGCCCTGATGAGGGATCACCCGTGGTGACAACATCCATAGATAAAAGGACTCCAGCTGGCCTTTCTTCTCAGGGTGAGCAATTGGTCTCTTTGGCCTTGAAACCCTGTGCTCTTAGATCTGGTTTACCTTGGAACTCTGCTTGTTTGGACTATGTTTTGGATTAACCCCTTGGATTTGTTTGCTCTGGACTTACTTTCTGTTTGGGTATTTTTTGGCTTGGGCTGTGTGAGTAGGAACTGAGCAACTGCTCATAATTTATTTCCTGTTTAGCCTGGGACATGACAAATATCCCCTGAATTTTCTATTTAATTTTTGAAAAGTCAGAAATATTTGGATATTTTACTGTCTATATTAGTCCTTTACTTAAAAGAAAAAGGAAGAAGTGAGAAAAACATAAATCATGAGGAATATCTACAGTTTATTGTCTCATTTTTAATACAAACTAGAGTATTTACTGACGTTGCCCAGGATTTTATTTTCTCATAGGTAATGCTTGTTAGAAAGATTTGAGACCTTGTGTCTCTAATTCCCCAAACTGTCTTGTTCAGTACCTGTTACTTTTCCCCATATTCCCCAATTCAATCTGTAGTCAGAGTTATTAACATACAGAGGTTGTATTCCTGAGGGAATAAACTGTCTTCCTCCTTGCTGCTAGGCCTCATTTCCATAGCAACCAGCCAGGGCCAAGAGCTCTCTGCTGAAAATTCTAAAGGCCTCTGCATAAATTACAAACTCCAAGATTCCACAGAATCTTCTCAGGCAGCCAATCATATGAGGTCTTTCCCTGAGATAGCCAATCATATGAGGTCTTCACCTGACACAGACAAACACACGAACTTTGACTTTTATATATTAGATGAGTTTATTTCCTAATGGAAATAAAATGCAGCACTACGAAAGGTGTTTTTTTTAAGACTATAGTTAGTTTATCTCCACTTAAATCATCCCTTTAAAGAGAAGTACTTAGTGAAATTAGTTCACTTTATAATGAGCACACCAACTAATAACAACTGAAGTACACACTAAAGAGAAAGCAAACTCTCTCTAGATGTGGAGAAGGGACAAAACAAGGATAGAATGAAAATAAAGTATGCTTGTATTTTGTAAACCTGTGGCTTCTCAGCAGAAATTATTAACCATTCAGGTTTCACCTGAAAGGTAAAAGGCCAACTGTGCTGCTGTGGGAACTGCAAGAACACATCTTCTTTCTGTTGTTATCTATTTATGTAGTGGTTTAGTTACCTCAAAACTTTGCAGCATGCCTGTTGTTACCAGAACAGCAAAATTCCAGCAGTAGTTTTATGTGATCCCTTGGCTCCTCAAAGGTTGTGATCTCCCGGGAACATGAGCTAGTAAAGATCTAACTACACAGCATTTTTTTCCTGAAAGTCTCAGTTGATATCAGCTATTCCACCTGGATGAGATCTCCTGAGATTGTGAATAGCCAGTGATTCTAATCTTATCGAGTAACTCTGTACAATCTACTGAATAGGAAATGAAGAATCCTAAGTAAATAACATCATATAAAAGGTACTATAAATTTCACATTCAATTGTAGAGAAAAGCCTACTACCTCTCTTGTTTAACACATGCAAGGCAGCTATCTCCTTTCTACATGCCTTGCAATTGCCCTTTTAAGACAACCCCATTCTTTACCACCCACTTCTATAACTGTTCTCAGTTCTTGGATATCCTTTGGCTCTGCTGAGTTCAGCATGAACTCATGTTCTACCCCTTCTTTAGGTTTTAGGAGTTCTTGATTAGCAACCATCATTGACGTGGTTCTAGGCAAAACAAGGACCTTCATTCTTATTCCTCTTTCTTTCTTTCATCTTTTTCCTGTTCTTCTTCTACACCCTGTGGGCAAGTTGCACAGTAACACCACTCTCCTCCAAAATGCCTCCTTTTCTGCTTCTCTTGTCCTCTTTCTGAGAAGCCTTTCTATTTAATTAACTTCTGTCATATTTCCCCAACAAAATATTGTTTCCTGAAATAATCTGACCTCATCTTCACTGCACTGTTGTAGGTAATGAGAATACCCACCTTGCAAGCTGAATGTACCCTTAGCTTCCTTCATTATGACAAATGGTGCTAACATGGACCAGCCTTACCAAACAGAGAACAGAAAGTCAATTGGGAGAAGAAAGCCACAGGTGGATTGGGAGAGAGTTCCTCTAGCTCACAGTTGGACTGAATTGCCTCAGTCCTTGTTCCCACAGCATGGGCATATCCTTAAGCAAAAGCATACACAGCAATTTTCCTCCCACTATTTCTAATTGTTCTGTCTTGCTAATTTGTTTTGTTCCCTCTCTGATTACCGGCATTCAGAAAACAATTATTTAAGGGTGTTGCTGTTTTTTCTTTTTCCCCAGTAAAAGAAAATAATATCATCATTACTACCTGTGTCATTTCTGCTATTGCTAGTACCAGCAGCAGAAACACCTGGGAAATTTATTTTTTGCACTAACACTCTCAATCAGATTCTGAGAGTCGTAGTTTAAAAATAACTTGTCTAATATTGTATTTATCTGGGCCTTCCTTCAAGATAGCATATATGCTCACTTCTATTAATTCACCACAATAGTCCTGTAACGTAGTTTGGAGAAATAGTCAGTGCCAGTTGCAAAGTCCTCCAGTGAGCTTTGTTGTTTGGTATGATCCAGTCCCTACTCTCTCCTCCAGCTTCATCACTTTATGTAGCTTTCAGTAACTGACTCAGTTACATGACCCTGGCCTCTGAGATCATTCAGCTACAGAAGAAAAATTAGTAATTTTTATGACTCTTGTTTACAAGATATATTTCCCTATACTGATAGTGAAGGACTTATTCATGCCCTATTTTAAAGTGAAAAAACAAATGAAATATATTTTTGACATAATTGGGGAACATTTCTACAGTTTTTGCCTTATTATCCTTTTGATAGGGCATTTTTGTTAATGACCAGCAATAGGTATTATATGTTTCTTTTTCATACAAAAATAAATTCCACATGCAAAAGTGCTCTGCATATTCCTGGAGAGAACCATTCTGTTATGTGATTGATTGGAGGTCAACAACCGTTGACACACACATGCATACCCTCCCTGCTTTCTACCCACTAATTCATCACTTCAGGGGCTTATTTTAAACTCTGAGAGTCTTGAAACTTTTTTTTTTTAAAAAAGTATCTTCTATCCCATCTATTTAAAGCATGGCCAAACCACTTGGAGAATGCAATAACAATAAAAAAATACTCCAAAGGCTTCCAGAAGCTGAATAAAAATCTAGGCAGTCTATTTCAGTATTTAATAAAATAAAATGAATATAACTGGCCATTGCCCTAAATAGAAAGGCAGAAGCCTTGTTTAATCAGCACAGTGGAATCAATTTCATTCAGAATATTAAATTTCTTTATCGTATGTGACTAAGCATAATTATATATGCTGGGTAAATGCTCGTAAGTTTCCTATAGGCGAGACGAAGTGAAGCAGTAGTCACATCCTACCATTAAAATTATTCGATATTCTGTTTACAGTGTTACATATTATCTGAAAGACTGGGAACAGACCAGCCGAATCTATGCAAGTCGTTAACAATGTAGCTAAACTTTAATATCTCTGCTAGAGCAAACATGCAAACGTTCTTTTCATCTTCTCCCACATTCTTTTATATATAAACCATGTTGTGCTATGTTGGCACTTCAAAGAGATCTAAAACTAATAAAAGTATAAAATCACTAATTTTGATGCTCTGCAAAAGGGAAGGAGGCCACCAGAGCAGCACAGCTCTTTCTGCCAATGTTAGCACGAAAGTAGCACAGAGTCAAATAATTCCAAAAATAACACCATCCCTCACCCAAATCAATTATGTATTGGAGGAGGGGAGTTATTTATTCAAGTTTGTTCATCTGAAGTATTATAATTGCAAAGAATATTGATATGGCTGTCCCTAAGTTTTGAAATGGAAATTGTATTTTACAATAAATAGGTTGTTGAGTGTATTTACCATGTCCGTGAAATTACTCAGCCCACACTATCAGGTATGTACAAGGTTAAAAAAAAAAGATCTGGTATTATATTAAAGTACTTCATTCTGTTCCCAAATTAGTTCTCCTTCTGAAAGATAATGCTGGATAGTTATCCATGTAATACTTTCATTACAAGGGAATGGAGAATAACATTAGGCTCAAAAGAAAGATGAACGGTAAAGGTCACATTCATGATAATGGAATTCATCAAGGAGACTGAGAAGAAACTGGGCAGGATTCACAAAGAAGATCCATTTTTGCTTTATTTCAGCTATTCTTTTGGCTAAAAGGTGGAAATGAGGGAGGTTTTCTCAAGCAAAATTATTTTTGTATGTCACTCTAACATATGAATAACTTTTTCTTATGTTTCTGAGTAGCAGAGCAACTGCAATAGCTGTGTGAGGGAAAGAAATTTGCAGTGGAGGACTGGAATGGGGGGGATCCATCCTCTTGGTCAGTTCAAGGAAATGAATCAAAGTTTATTCTGTTATCCATTTTCATCATTTTAAATAGTTAATTTAAAATAATTAAAATTTATTATTATTATAAGTTATGGGCCACAATCCTCCATCATCATGAACATTACATAACTTTAGATATACTTAGTTACATAGCAGAGGCACTAAGACAGTGGTTCTCAACCTGTGGGTCCCCAGATGTTTTTGGACTTCAGCTCCCAGAAGCCCTGAGCATTGACCACAGTGGCTGGGGCTTCTGGGAGCTGAAGTCCACAAACATCTGGGGACCCACAGGTTGAGAACCACTGCACTAAGAGAACCTGTTAGTGAATTGCAAAGATGTGGAAGGGGTCCCTGGCAGGATGTCCTGATACACATTAGTGCTCCCTAATCAGTGTCCTGATGTATAATGGGACTGATACATAACAGGGCAGATGCATATCAGTTCCAATTGCACATCAGCCTCAATCTGCTTTGGTCCCGTTGTGTATCAGTTCCAATGTGCTTTGATCCTGTTGTGCTTCATTTCTAATCGCACGTTGGTCCCAATGTGCATTGGTCACTTTGCCATTTACCTGATGTACATAGTAATGTAACAACTGTCTTTTACTGGATACGGATGCTACAGAACTGGCCAGTTCTAATTTCTGTAGGCATAAATCCACTTACAAAGATGTAACAGGATTTCAGCCATTATCGTCATCTTTATTAATATCCCACCTTTTCAAAGCAGGTTACAAATTAAAATGATTGCAATATAGTTAGACATACAAAACAGTCAAAATACTCTTAAACTGTTAAAACAATTTAAAATATACCCTTAAAAAGGATTGAAAAGCAGTTTAAAACAGCACAGTTTACAACAATACAGCACCCTTTTCAAAGTCATGTATTTAAAAACCTTTAGTTCTAGTGACCCATCAGAATAATGAAGCTTTTGCCTGCTGATGGGAAGACAGCATGGAAGGAGCCATTCTTGCCTCCCTAGATGGGGAATTCCAGAGTCTAGGGGCCACCACTGAGAGAGCCTTATTTCATGTCCTCACTAGTCACACTGTGTGAAGATGGTGGGACTGAAAGAAGAGCATCTCCTGGGAAATCTCAGAGTCCAGGCAGCCTCATATGGGTAGATATGGCCATTCAGATAGTCTAGACCAAAGCTATGTAGGAATTTATAAGTCATAACTAACATTTTGAATAGATCATGGAACCAGAGCAGCAGCCAGGGGAACTATAGGAACATGGGAGATGTAAGCAACCCCAACAAATACTCTGACTCTACCAAATGAAATTTCTGAACACTTTTTAAGGCGACCTCATGTAGAACACTACAGTCATCCAAATTAAGGCATGTGTCACCATGGTAGATTGGGCACGTCTAGGTATAAGGTCAGTTGGCATATTAGCTTTATGTGGGCAACAGCACTCCAAAATAGCCTTAAGTATGCAACAGAATTCCAATTTGAAGGATGAGTCTGGGATAACACTCAAAGAGTGAACCTGTGTCTTCAGAGGAGTGTAACCTCATTCAGCACAAGCTCTACCCCTGTTCTGTGATCTGGCTTTGACTAAATAAGAGCACCTCTGTTTTGTCTGTACTGAGCTTCAATTTGGTGACCCTCACCTAATCCATTACTGATGCCAGACACTGGGTTAGAACTGAAACAACTTCCTTGGAGTTTGGTGGAAAGGAGAAATAGAGATGGGCTACGTCAGCATGCTTGCGGCACTGAACTCCAAACCTCTGGATGACCTCTCCCAGCAGTTTTATGTAGATGGTGAATAGTATGGGGACAGGATGGAACCCTGAGGGACCTCACAGAACAATGAATAGGTGTCAAACAGGAATCCCCTGGCACCATTTTTGGGATTTACTCAACCAGGAAGGAATGGAGCTACTGCAAAATTGCCTCTGATTCTTCTTCCACCCAGGCAGTTCAGAAGAATGCTATGGTTTATGGTATCAAAAATTACCAAGAGATCCAGAGGAACCAAAAAAAGAAACTCTCCCCACCTAGTTCCTGGCACAGGTCATTCCCCAAGGCTCCCCAAGCTGTTTCTGTCCCATAACCGGGGCTGAAACCAGAGTGAAATTGATCTAGAAGATCCATTTCATATAGGAATCCCTGGAGCTAGGTGGTCACCATACATTCTAAAAATGAAGTGTTGGACACTGACTGACAGTTATCCATTGCACAGAGATCCATTACTGAGGGAGCCTTACAACTCTTTCCTGTGGGAATAGCAGAACCTTACCTTATTGTAAGTAGGCGTCAACTGCTCCCTTCACTTACTCGGCCAGTTCAGCTGTGGCCCTTTTCATGATCCAAATAGGGCAAAGATCTAGCAGGCATGTGGTCAATCTCATTTCACCAAGGATACTGTCCAAATTCTGTCGCTGTACAAATGGTAAAAAATACATTATCATTGGACAAACATGGACCAAATTTGCATCCTCTAGGATTGTATCAACTATGGCAGGTTGGAAAATCTCAGCAGTTTTATGTACAAAGTGCCAAGTAAATTATTCACAGCAGCTTGTTAATTGGTTTGCCCCTTCTTGGGGGCCAGAATGTAACAGACCCCTGACTACTCAGAAGATCTGTGCTGGGTGGCTCCTTGCAGATGCAATCGTGGGAGAAAAGAATAATTTCTTTGCTGCCTGTGTTGCCACAGAATAGGCCTTTATATAGATTATAGCCTGCATTCATCCAGATCTAGCTTAACTCTTCTGGTAACGTCACTCTAGTCTCTGTCTCATTTGCTTCATCACCACCATCTCCCTGGAAAACCAGAGAGATGACCTGGCTTCATTCCATGAGAAATGATGTTCAGGAGCAACTATGTTCACTGCCCTCGCTATTTCTCTATTCCAATCAGGGCATCAACAGAATCACCTGCCAAAGGGATAGGAAAAAAATTCATCTAAATCCATGAGTCTTCTTGGGTAGATCATCCTAATTGATCTTCCATCCTTGCAGAGGCAGTAAATCTAAACCCAACCAAATAGTTATCTGCTCATGACAAAAGTACTATAGAAAGTTTTCCCATATCATCACCCCATCTTTCACAGAAAACCAGATCCGGAATATGACCAGTAGCATGATTGGGGTCACATACTACTTGGGCCAGACTCATGGCTGTCATGGAGGCTATGAAATCCTGAGTCACTTATGAAAAAGTGGTCTCAGCATAAATGTTGAAGTTCCCAAGCTGAGGTAACTCCAACACCAACCCTGTACTACTCCAGCTAGTTCAAGAAAGGATGGGCAGCAACAGAATCCTTATTCTGTCCTGGACACAGAGTTTCAAATAGATATGCTCAAACCTGGCAGACTGTGCAGAAGGTCACCTGGTCAAGGGGATGGTATCATGACAGGCAATAGCCCACTGCCATTGCACCTCCCCATCCCACCTTACCCCTCAGGCCTCACCTGCAGCTGCACAGAAAAAAACTGGTCCATAGGGATTAACACACACACACACACACACACACAGAGGGCCCCATCCAATGAGGTCTCTGTGATATACAAGATGTTGGTGCGCTCATACGGAATCACATCCTGGATAGCAATATGAATATGTATGAATATGAATACAGATCCAAACTTCTATTTTTTTTTCCCCTTATTTGAAGGAGGGAGGGAGGGGAGTGAAAGGTACTTAAATCCATGATACTTGCAAATACAGGCCTGTGTTATTCAGAGCGATCTAGACCAATAGATGCAAACTCCCAAGAAGAAAGTGGGTCTCTCCATTTCCTCTTTTAACTGAACAGGAAATCTAATTGAGATTTTCTAGTGGTTAGCGATTCACCAAAAATGGTGTCATCTTAAAAAAAAGTTCCCATTTGTATTTCCTATTAATTCTAGCAGTGTACCAATAGCACCTACACAATACTGAGCGTTATCCACATTGATAATGGGCAGAATACAAACGATGTAAATGAATAATGGTAAAATAATCTCAGCAAATAGGGAAAATATCAAGATGAATCTTCTGTATTTTCTAAGCTACAGCTACGTGCAGAATTACACATGCCTATTTGCTATGGACATATCAATTCACTGGCATTAGCACACTCTGATCTTCTGCTGGTAATTATAATTTTAACATGTGTAATATATTTTTAATTGTGAAGATATTTTTCTGGTCTTATTATACACATAAAATTAACATAGAGGTTTTTTTAAAAAAAACACACAAAATAGTTTCTATTTATTTGCTGTTTTAACGTATAAGAACCATGTCCTTTTCCATCTCCTGAGTAGTTTTAACTTGTAATTCCCTAAACTTTGAAAAAGGTTAATTGGTATTATTATTGTTCCCATTTGATAAACTGGGAAACTACAACAGAATGGATGAGTACCAAACTAGAGGTCTTTGTAAAAGCCCAGAAGCTACTGAACTCTGACCTCGTACTGGAATGGCACAAGAAAGCATCCGGGCAGAAGAAGCTTGCCAAGAGATCATGACAGCTTTCTCTGAGGCTTGACCTTCCTTTGTATCTGTGATATCCACTTGGCAGTTCTATAAACAAATCACTGCTGTGGAGAAAGCCACTCTGAAACAGAAAAGAGTATGAACTAATGGAATAATATCAAGATTTGTTCTAAATAAACTTCCATTGCTGGATGTCATTGAAGGAATACACTTTCTATATTTGTGAATCTTTATTAATTTAGAATTTTGCCCCACATTTTTTTCCTAAATGAATTCATATGGCATATAAAAATAGTAAAACATATCAGAACAATAGATAAGATGAGATTCTGCAGCAGACATGTAGCCACAGTGTCATGACTAGGCTCAGTCTCTCAATCTGATCACCTTAAAGACCAGCCGGCTGCATCCAGGGAAAGAGTTCTGTGGCACTGGTGAATGGGCACTGAAGGATGATGCACGCGCTCCCCTCCTGCAAGTGAACTGCAGTGCATAGAGGAATTGTGGCAAGACCCCACAGTGGCTCCTGGTTCTGCTCTTTGCACCACTGGTGGGAGGTGGCTGGACACATCATCCTTCCGGGCCTCACTTTTCAGCACTGCAGAACCCTCAGTGGTAAGGTAGGCTGGGTCTTAAGGTGGGTTTGGGAGGCAGTTATGATTCTGACAACGGTTTGTTGCTGTGTGCCTTCAAGCCATTTCTGACTTATGGCAATCATAAGGCAAACTTCTCATGGGTTTTTCAGGGGCTAAGAGTGTGTGATGCACCCAAGATCACCCAGTGGGTTTCCATGGCCCATCAAGGAATCACGCGCTGTTCTTCAGGGTCCTGTTCCAACATTCAAATCACAACACTACATTGGCTCTTTGGCAATGGTACCACAATCATAAAGGTGCAAGGTTGTTACAAGGTTGTAGGTGTAACTCACGTAACAAAGTTGTAAGTGTAACTCATGATATTGTTACTAACAAGATGCCATGATTTTTTAATTTTTTTTTCAAAGGAAAAGAGAGCAAATTTTTATAGACAGCTAAACATTTAGAGTAACTTTCCCAAAGCCAGTCCCTCTCAGATGTTTTGAACTTCAGCTCCCAGATAGCATGGGCAAGAAAGCCAGGACATGCAGCCCAAAACTTTACCCAAAGTGTACTATGCTAATGAAGGCTGGTTTACAGCCTAGATATAGGACATGCATCCTACATTAAAAGAAAAAAAATCTTCACAAGAAGGCTGAAACTATTGTTTAAAAAAAATTCTAAAATTTTCACAGGATTTTGTAAAGTGCAGCTTTAGGACAAATCTTGTGCAACAATCTATAGTTCTTCCTGGAAAATGTTTCCATTTCCAGCCATGACTACAATTGAAAAAAATAAGAAGTATGGAACTAGAAAGCTGTTCCCACCTATTATATCAGATGCCATAATTTTTAAAATCTAAACATTTCTAAAAGGAGACATATAAAGAGCCATTCAAAATAACTATAAAAGAAGAGAGATAAAAATATTAGGCCATACTGAAAACTTGGAATAATATAAAGATTTCAATAACATATCTGAAGCTTGAAAGAGAGAACTTTTTTAGGTGTAAGAAGGTGTTGCAGCATCTGGGAAGTGCAAAAGTAAAAGTCCTGTGTTCCATGCAACATGGAAGAACACACAGCGCGTTGAATGCAGGCACCAGGAAGTATCAAATGGGAAGAGCAGACTTTTATACATCCTGGTCCAAAACCACTGGAGGCTTTGAAAATCAGTTTGCTCAACTGCATGAAGAAATACAGTGGAATCCACTGCAGCTGCAAAAAAAAGCTGGAGTTATATGATCAATAAAGTAGACTCCAGAAAGCAGTATGGATGTTTCATTGGCCAGCCACTTCATTCCTGTACCCACTCCACTTGGCAAGAGATGAAGCAGTCTTTTGTGAATGCTGAGGAAAGGGGATTGGTAGTTTGTGAGCATGTCAAGATAATCTTCCTCATTCCAGAGGTTGACCAGAATTGGTCACAATTGTGGCAATTAGGATAGAGAATACAGGAATCTACCTGGATCTACCAGTCTCTGAAGAAAGACTGACTAAATTGGTCTTCCACCTCTGTAGTCAACCTGAACCTTATGAACTCTATCAAATGCTTATACTTCCAGATTACTGTGATCTCACCCAACAAAGTCCAAATAACATGAGTGCCCTGCTGTATGAATGGAAACATACTCTCCAAGGTAGAACTATGCTTGCCATGACATCCTGACAACTTAGGGGTCATATCATTGTTAAAATCCTCAAGGTTAATCACCTTAGGAAAAGCCAATGATACTTCCAAGACAATATACATCAGGCCAAGGATGGAGACTGTTGAGCAGCAGGAACGACAAATATACACAATCCCAGTCCTGTTTCAATGGCCTAGTTTGACACATCTGAGGTTGAGTGATTGCTGCACAGGATACCATGATAGGTACATGGAATCATGATAGACCACTGCAGTTCTATTTACTTGTCTCCAGATCTCATCTGCTAGTGAAACTGAAAAGTCATGGACAAAGGCAAATAAAATCTTTCCCCTGTCCAACCAGGTCTCCATCACATATAACAGGGCAGAGGAAAATTCCAGACAGAAGCTGTTTTCCATTTCTCTTTGACCTAGCATTTAATAGCAGCTTCTTACAGCCTGAAGTTATACTGCCGGAACAATTCTGCTCTCAAGGAAGACCTGCCAAAGGCAACAGCCATAGATGTCTATCCCTCTTTTGTCTGGAATGGCTAGCTCCCCTTATGGAAATACCAGTGATGTCATTCTAGATGAAACTGTCCGCATATATTCATTTTCAGCATGATAGTAATTTTCCATCATCATCATCATCATCATCATCATCACCATCATCCTTTTTCCCAGTTCAGGACACAAGGTGGCTTATAACAGTTAAAGCAAACGGCTAAAAATTCACAGCATATTATCTAACCTATCAAAAATTAAACTATCAAGAATTTAAAATCGGTTAAAAACATAAACCATTAAATATAAAACAACAAATAGACAACCCAGCATGTTGTGCAAGGCCTGCTCTCCCTAAGAAATCAGTCATCAAAAGTCTTAAGACAAAAAGGTCTTCATCTGCCTGTGGAAACATCACAAGCAGGGTACCCATCTAACCTCCCTGGAAAGAGAGTTCCAGAACCTGGGAGTAGTCACCAAGAAGGCTCTCTCCTGTATTCCCACCCATGTGGTGGGTACCTCTGCTGGGACAGAGAGAAAGACCTCATCAGATCTCAAAACATAGGCAGATTTGTATGGAAAGAAGATATGGTCCTTCAGATAATTTGAACCTCAGCCGTATATAGTAGTAATGCATTACTCTAATTTTGGTAACCTTGGTCAGGCATTTAGAGAAGGCAAAACAGCAAACACTAAGGCTTTTTTGAGTTATCAGTATTATCCAACATAGATGTTCCTGGTCTTTGAAGCCTTGGATAGACATTGTTGTACCGACCTTGCTGAGCCTATGGCTCAGGGGCTATACTGTGGTGGGACTGACTCATTTTGTTATTATCCCTCAAAACATATGCAAAGATCTCTTCAGGATCGGCTTGGGACTCCTGGGATTTCAGAACAATCCTGGATCAATTTTTAAATAGTGTACGTCTCCACAGACCATTTTAGATTTCACACTCCACAATGGCTTTGAATAAATCCAAGCTCAACCTGTAGCAAATACCATTTCTACTTACCACGTGAAGTCAGAATATTTTCTGTGTCTTCCTACTTTCCCTATCCAGCCAATTAATGAAAGTATCAGCCATGTTTTCTGATCCTTTCTCTGGGTGACAACTACATGGCACCAGGCCTCAGAAAACTGATATCGTTCTCCTGGAACACAGACACACAAAGCTGACCTAAAGTTACCTAAAACAGCATTTCTGAATATCATCTGTTTGGCTTACTTCTTAAAAACAAAACTCATGGGTATAAAGCTCTATAATAATACTACATTCCTAATTTATGTATGTAGCACACTTACTTATACATTCCCTTATTAACAGTTACAAGCAGCTAAATCATATTCAATTGGCTCATGTGATGTGTGTAGCAGAGTTAGCAAAGTTAATTCACTTCTATTGAATTCTTTTTTGAAGTCAAGAGTCTAAGAGTATTTTGTAAGCCTTACAAATCACACAGTACTAAGGATGGCTGACAAAGCTATGCTTTTAATCATTTTTACTATGCATTAGTAGAACTGAGCTCTTCTGAAAGCCACCCAGACAGAATGTAACTATTGCACCTCTGTTAAAGTGGCAGTAGAAGGTTTCTCACATAGTTCTTTAAAGACATGTTCACTTCCATTATTGAGAAACTGCACAATGTCAAGTCTGGGGGAAAATCCATCAAAAAGAAAACATTCTTGTGTAAATTCTGGAAGCATACAAGCATGCACACAAAGAATATGAAATGTTAGAGGGAAAATTCTCTTTAAAGCAGCAATGTTCCAAAATTTAAGAAGATATGCCAATATTAACAATGGGGCAGACTGTGGATTTTTCTCATTGTCCCCAATAAGGCTGAATATATAAAGCAGAATATCTGGAACTATGACATTGTGTAGCAGTGCAGCAGCATGTAAGTCGTGAAATTGGCAAACCTGAACCGAGATCAATAATTATCAATATTTCCACTGCAATCCTGCCCCTGGTTTCTTATGCATTAATTCCATTGAAGTCAGTGAGATGTACCCATGCATAATTGATAGCAAGACTGACCCTGTCTGTATAAATACAAAACCAGAAATAGACATAATATATCTGTTTACTTAAAGAGTTGTTTGGCAAAATACATTATTCTTTACACAAACATGTGATGATTGTTACTTTGTTCTTTTAAATCTTCACATACACAAAGAATGATCAGGCTGCGGGACAGAAGTTACTAGAGGTAAGCAACCGGCATTTTATGGCTACAAGTCAGTAGCAACAGTGCAAGAAAATACTTATTCGCATTGTTCTGGTAAAGTACATGTCTTTCCACACACGTTTTCAGAGTCTACATGCACTGAGGACTATTTATGCAGGGCATCAAGAGACTGAGCCTTAAACTGTAGTTTTGGGTTATTAGAAGAGTGTCAAAAAGGTTAATCCAATTCTACACCATAGCATTCCCTTTGGACATTAAAATAAATCTTAAATTGTACCATCTGGTCTCTTGTGTCTTTTAATCCTTTGCACCAGTGATTAGTTCCTGTTTAGATTAGCAAATTTTAAAAAAATATTTAACATAGGTTAAAGGTTCTTCAAGCTTGTTTTTTCCCTATGCACTTTTTAATCAATAAACCAGAGACACTTAAGTAGGCTTTTAGAGAATGAACTGGACATCTCATCACCATAATGAAGAGATGTTGTGGGTCCCTTGGTTACACAAAATGCATTAGGTATCCATCTCATATAAAATCAAAGTCCATGGGTTACTAGGGTCAAAAACATTAAGCCCCCTTTAAGGACTGCACCAGCCCAAAGAACATGTGGCTTAATTGAATATTAAGCACTGTCAGTCAAGGCCAGCAAAAATAGCTCCACTTACACAATGCTTTTCAATTGTGATTATTTAAGTCTAGCATATGGAATATTTCACATCACACTTTGCATGTTTTCCATTGCTGACATCCTAACCTGAAGTGGAAGTTACATAAATCCTCCTGATCTTTCAGAGGTTCAAACATATGAACTATTTTAAGGTCTATTTTGCAGCAATTAGCTTAAGTGCAACAATGGTCAAATGTCTGATATAAAGTCTGTGACTTTGAAAAGTGTGCTGATGAAGAGAAGGAAACTGCTCATGTTCTACAGCTCTGTTTCTGGAGGGTTTTTTTTCCTTGAGTGCACCAGAACTTAGGGACAGGGTTTTTATTTTTATTTTATTTGTTTTCAAAATGCAAGGATGCAAGGAACCCACCATAACAGGAAACAAGGAAGCAAGAAACCTACTACAACAAAAAACAGCTGTGAAGATAGGTTACTTGAGGGACATTTATTTCATAGAGGTGCATTACAGACCAGTAATTAAGTGCAATTCTAAAAATTGTATCTCCTTTATTTATTAAATTTATATCCTGCCCCATGAAGCAAAGGCACTCATGCCCAGCCTCAAAGGCAGCTTACAGGAATGAATACAAAACAAGAAATAAGTTAGGCTCACTAAAATAGGGAGGAGAGAACGAGAAATCCAGAAATGCTTTGTTCAGGTGTTTTCTACTTCTTTTATCAAAAGGAGAGCAGAACATTCGAAGAGGCAAAAATAAGTGTGTGGATGTACCAAGAAACAAATACACAAACACATTCATCAGTAATTTGAGCTAATCTCATCAGAAGGGCCACAATGAAGTAATGACACACACTGCTTCTATATGGGTGGCAAGTACCCCAGACAGATATATTTTTCTCTGCTGTCAGCACCAAACCTAGAAGGATACACTTTAGCAAGGCTCAGGGGATCCTGACCTATGCTATATACTTCCCATTACAGTGAAGAAAAAGATGAGCGCAAACTGTAGATTATATCTGAAAATGCTCATTAAAAATGATTTTGTTGTATCTGTTCTATGTATCTGTGGTCCAGATCTCATGAGATTCAGCCAGTTAGTGGTAGAGTAATCTCAAGCAACATTCTGAACAGCTGGGCTTCTTGGCCTAGGCCCCTCCTAGTGATGTTTATTAGAATAGAGTGCATGCTCACGCAGAAAGATCGGGTTTCCATTTGTTCGTTCATTCATTCATTCATTCATTCATTCATTCATTCATTCATTCATCTATTTCAGTATGGCCTCCAATAGCAACAATTACAAGTTCCAAAATTCCTTGTGTATAGGCACAAAGGAGAGATATTGGTGAGAAGAGCAATGTAAAATATGATAAGAACTTTAAGCAAGTATTCAGTACATCTTTCTTGTTGAGCCCAAAGTCAGGAAAAGCCAACTCTTTCCTGACCTGTTTTCCATCTGGTATGCTCTCTCTATAGATTGTTGTTCGCCACCTCGATCCGTGGGGAGAGGCAGGATAGAAATAAATTTTATTATTATTATTATTAGATAGATAGATAGATAGATAGATAGATAGATAGATAGATAGATAGATATAGATATATGAATGACAATAAAATCTGCCACTTGATCCTCCTCCCACACTTTCTCTGTATAATGTGAATAATTTTGTTCATGTTAAACTTTCAATGTCTCTCGTTTATTGCATTCTATGGACATCCTTAATTCTTATGAAACGAAAAATACCCTAGTCATTTAGTTCAAAGTGTTTGTAATTAATCTTCCATTACACTTGACTTTCATATAGTTCTCTGCATAAACACACCTGTAAATCTATTCTTTTTTACATGAAGTGTTTATTTAAGGAAGGTGCTCGTTATAAGTAAGCAGAAGCTTCTTAACTGAAAAATAAGAGTTCATAATCAAGTTATGCATTTCTGGTGCTAATGATTCAGGGATGCCTATGTGCACACAGACTCTTGGGTTTGACAAATAGGCTAGAGACATCTTAGTTTGCTATGAGGAAATCACTAGTTCTCCATTCAATACTCTGATGAAGCCCTGCCTGCATATATAGCATCTCAATCTTGTAAAGAATGTGGACTATGACCTTAGCTCACCAAAAATTCAAGACCATGTTTTCTGAGGTATCAACGGACAGCACACACTCAAGGAAGCTTAAACGAAAACACAAGACAAATTGAGTAACAATCAAGTGTGAAAGGCTTAAAATTTTAAAAGATTGAAAGAATGAAAATATTGTCACCCATCACCTGAAAGAAAGTGGTACATCTTACCATGATGAAGCCTGGGAGTGTGTTAGGCCTGAGAAGTAGGCTGGCCTTAGCAACAGGTTGCCAAGGGACCCAAGGGGTTCTGGGTAAGAGAGGAACTGACTCCTTTGGTGCACGGGAGGAGCTGAGCTTTCTGGTAAGAGAGGAACTCAGCTCATTGGTCCTTGGGGGGAAGGAGCTCTATATACAGGCATGACTTGCATTTTTGAGGCAGATTCCTTCTGGGAGAGGGAAGGATGGAGGGATTTGGTGAATAAGAGTTCATCAGGCCTGAGAAGCAGGCTGGCCTTAGCAACAGGTTGCCAAGAGACCCAAGGGGTTCTGGGTAAGAGAGGAACTCAGCCCATTGGTACATGGAATGAGCTGAGCTTCTGAGAAGGAACTCTATATAAGGGCATGACTTGCATTTTTGAGGCAGATTTCTTCTGGGGAAGGGAAGGATTTGGTGAATGAGAGTTTGTTTTCCTTAGAGGCCTAGTGAGAGGCAGAGGAAAGACCAAATTATTCCTGAGTGGGTAAGAAAATGAAACCCTCACTTAAGGATCAGGACTTTGAGCTAGGAAAGCCAAAAGTCTGAGTGAGTATGAAAATTTACACCTGAATACTGAGTTGATCTGAGGAATGTGGTTAGACATTTTGGAAATTCTAGTTCACCTGCATATATTTATAAACCTCAATGCCCTTTCCCTGCTTGTTATTTTAATGAAGATAGAATTCTATGTTTATAATTTTTGACTAAGCAGAGTACCATTATTTGGTTCTGGTGGTATAAAAATACACTACCACAGATATTCAAATCCTTTTGAATAATACCAGATGGACTTTGCTCCTTTTTTACTGAGGGAGTGGATTTTGGGAAATAGCAAGATTGAATAAGAATGGTGGAGGGTGGCAGGGTGCTATAGAGAGACTGAGAAGGCAGCTACCATTTCCAGTCTCTGTAAAAGAAAAGCAGGCCTGCCTCCCTCCACACTTACATTTATATTTTTATGACTGTTTTGCACTGTTTTTAACTTTCATTGTTTTAAATATTTTAGTCATATACAACAACAACAACAGAACTGAAGTTATCAAACCTGGTACTGAGGGTGTTCCATAAAAGGCCCATCACGACTGAACAGGCCTTCTCTCTAAATAACACCTCTGATAAGAATGGAACAGAAAGAAGCGCATCAGCTAAGGGTGTAGATGCTCTTAGGAAAAAGCAGTCCCTCAGATACCTAGATTCAAAGCCATTCAGGGAACCATACTACTACTTCATATTGGGTTTGGAATTGGACACACACTAGAAGAAGTATTTTAACACTGGCAAAACACAATTGTAAGACACTGTACCTAACAGCTATATTCTGAATTACCTGAATTAAGGGCCATCTTCAGAGGTATCACTCCATAAGATACATTATCTGGAAGGTTAGCAGGCCATGGATAACAGTGGCTAGGATGTCCTTGACCAGAAAAGACTGCAGCAGTAGTTTTCATACTTAGGTCCTACAGGTGTTTCGGGCTTTGACTCCCAGAAACCCTAGCCAACAGGGATTGTGGAACTGAAGTTCAAACATCTAGAAGACGGCAGTTGGGGAACCACTGGACTGCAACCACAGAACAAGATGAAGATGATAAAAGTCCATCAGTGTCACTGGGAATATTTGGCCCTTCCATGACGAACCTGAATCCAGAACCTCCAGGTGGTGAACTTGGTCCTTCATAGGGGATTTTATCCCTCTCAAAGCCTGTTGAATACAATCTCCATGAACCTGAAAAACATCTGCCACAGCTCTTCCTTCTCAGGACCAAGCTTGATTTGACCTTTTTCTAGACTCACACAGCAGTTCCAGACACTAGTTCAATGCCTGGTATGTAATTCTTCACTAAGTTTCATACTGAAGTAAGCAATAAGCAATTTTAGCAATTTTCTTCCCACTGCAAGAGTGTCTTCAAATGCCATAGTTTTCAAAGCCTGTTCTCAATTCAGAAAACTTGCACATGGCTGATTTGCAAAGAAAACAATATTTTCTACACAGGAGACAGATTTTTTTTCTGCATAGAAAATAATATTGCTCTTTAAAAATATCCCAAATAAGAGCTTTTTCAGTGCAGGAAGAGGCTTTTTCTTCACAGAAAATATTTTTGAGCAGAAATACTGTTTTCTGCAAGGATAATATTGTTTCCTGTGCAGAAAATGCTGTTTTCTGCAGAAAATAACCACAAAATTTTGCACAGAAGAAGTCCCAAATTGCAAAGTTTTCATCAGTCAAGGATTCTTCTCATCAATGTTTCTCAGCACTTTAAAAACATATATTTAAACTATTTTTAATTATTTTTATTATTTGTATTTAAATCACAAGACCAAGCCATATTATGTAATAATAAACAAAACAAAATTCTTTACTTTAACAAAGAAAAGGAAAGAAATTATATTATATTATGTAACATTCATTTCTAGCTGCCTTATTTGTCTTCCATGAAAAACAATTTAGAACAAAAAGAGTTTGACCAATAAGTAATTTTCTATTGTTGATTTAACTATTGTTTTAAATGAAATTCCTATTTTCTTTTATTAGTCATGCTTACATTCCTTCCATGCTTATTAAAGACATACTTCCCATCTTTTTCTCAAATGATTTATCAGATAGTCCCATTCTTTCCTAAAGCTGCTTAATGTTTTTTCAGTTCTTTCACTTAATAAAATTGTCAATTCATTTTTTGAATATTTTTTATTTTTATATGCCTTCCAGTATTCAGTACTTCCTCAACATCATCTGAGTCAGATGACAGGGATAAATAGAGCTGTGTGTCTTTATCAGCCAGAGACTTCACATAGATTTTTTTTAACAATTGTGTGGAGACAGGGTGAAATCTCAGGGGACTCCACAGCACAGATGCCAAGGACCTGATCAGAAGTCTCTCAACATAAGTCTGTACTAGTAGTGTAATGACCAACCCACTGTACTTCTGACTCTCCACTCACAGAGTATGCCTGGAAGGAAACCCGAAGTAATTCTATCAGATTCTACCAAGAAACCAAGGAAAAACAAGCAGATTATGCTATCCTAACCAGATTATGCTTTTCTCTGGTAGCAGCATTCTACATATTCCACAAAAGTAAATTCACTACTTATTTATACATGGTGAAGGCATACTTACAAATGGTGAAGGCATACTAAAACAAATAAGAAAAAAATAGTAAAGCATAGGACTTTCTTATGATAATGATTCATCTTAAAGGGTACCTAGAAAGTCAAGGAAATCCTGGGAAAAGTTGAAAAGTAGAGAAGGATTTTTTTTACATACCATTCACCAGTCTGTGTCAGATAATGAACTAGTGCATGTCAGTTGCTTATGATCTCCCTGTTCAATGACTGTAGCCACACAGGAGGCATTTGTAGCAATGGACCACATGGCCACCCAACCTTGCAGTTTATGGTTCCATGCTTTAGTAAGGGCACAGTAAGGTCAGCTGAACCACATGGCCGGTCATTACAGATGACAGGGTCCCCAAAGAGGATATCGCCACCATGCAGTGAGATTATACAGTCACTTTGGCATCTGAAACTAATGAAAGTAGTTACTGTTTTTAGTACAAAACATTTGCTGCAATAATTCCAATGTATGAGCTAAACTGTTTAGTGAACTTTATTGTAAACAGTACTATTAAGTCATTCTTTACATGCTTAGAAGAATAAGGTTAAAATAAATGCACATCTCACTAGTTTTCTTATTATTTGAAGATTTCAGGCTTTAGGCACTAATAGAACATCTTGTCCTTGTTTAAATTACTAAAGAAAAAGAAAACATCTTAGTTTCCATCAAACACTAATATGTAACATAACAGTTCTTGATCTTCTGCTTCTCACTTGCTGAATGTGCTCTGCATAATGATTTCCTGGTGTACCAATTACTGGGCACCGCACACTGCATGTGTGCACGCACACACGCACACACACTATATCAGCTTTCCTGGCTTTCTACATTGGTCTAAATAAAGCTGCTTCACTATTAAAGTTTCTCTCAAAATAAATGCTTTATTTATCTCCTCAGTGATTACAGCTTTAGCGGTTTGGGAAAAGTATGATCACAATTTTCACAACAGGTAAAAATATATTCCGTAAGAAACGTGTCTCTGAGACTGCAGTTTCATGTCTAATTACCTGGGAAAATACTTCATTGAACTTAGTGGGACTTACATCTGTGCAGACTTGTCTAGGAATGCGTCAACTGCACATGTTGGCAACTTGTATGGAAAAACAGCACCTGTAGGAAGAAACAGGGAACAAAAGGGGTAAAAAACCAGTTCATTTTCTGGACTAAAGTTTCTAGATGCTACTGGTTTCTAAGAGTAATAGTCCAAGAAAAAGAGGAGGAGGAGGAGCTTTCCCAAACTCTGCTGCTTGGACAATAACAACAAGAAGTGCTTTCAAGTTGCCTGTTGACTTTGGTGACCCATGAATTTCATAGAGTTTTCTTAGGCAGAGAATACTCAGTGGTGGTTTGCCATTTCCTTCCTCTGAAATAAAGTCTACAGCACTTGGTACAGGAAGCCCTCACTTTTCGATGCCCAGTTATCTGATGACTCACTCTTTTGGCACTTACTAATTAAGGATAAGTTCCAATATTTTGACAAGGGTTCCATTCTTTCCTCTTTTCTTGTTACTGCTCATGCACACGCGTGCTGTTTGCAAAGTGAGCTGAGAGGAGGACATAAGTTTCAAGCCAACTGAGAGACTTTGCAAGCAGCATACTCACAATTGGTCTGAAGTGAGCCTATGTAAGTCCTTCATGCTCCCTACAGTACAGTACATGGGTTCTGCTTTTCAACGTTTCAACTGTAGTACATGGGTTCCACTTTTTTTCTGACAGTGCTCTAGTCCCTAACCTGTCCAATAAGTGGGGGAAGCCTGTATTGTTGGCTGTCTCATCCATGTACTAAGAAGGGCTGACCTTGCTTGGCTTCTAAGATCAGATGGGTCTTTACGCCCCTTGCCAAATGCAAATGTGGACAGGACTCCTGCACTTTCAAGCTGCAGGTCCTCTTCTGCACTTTGTTACCTGAGTACCGTAGATCCCTATTAGTCATCATTAGTCATGTCCTTATTTTTCAAAGACTGCTGGAATCTTCAAGGTATTTTCTTCTATTACTGTGTATGTTTGACATATTGTATATCATGAAATGTAAAGCAGACATGCAGGTCTTTTTTTAATGGGGACATGTTCAGTTTTTCAGCATAAAATTATGGGCATATGTAACAGATAAATGTCTCTTCATATATCTATAGACAAGTGGATTTCAAATACAATAAGAATAGATTTTTATGTTATTCCACCCTCATTTCCCTGTTCTATTTAATGAAGAAGCCAGTGCTCCTTAAACTAAAACCAGATTCAGTGGGCCCTCAGTATCCACTAAGGTTTGGTTCCAGGACACACACATACCATGGATATCAAAATATATGGATGCTCAAGTCCCATTATATATAATGTTGTAATAAAATGGCATCCCTTCTATAAAATGGCAAATTTGAAGTTTGCTTTCTAGATTTTCTTAAAAAAATATTTTCAACTCTTTTTTATTTTTTTCAATCCATAGTTGGTTGAATCCATGGATACAGAATCTGCAGATATGGAAGGCCAACTATATTATCATGAAAAAGAATTTCAACTCTTTTAGATTTGCGAACAGGGCTTTCAGAAAAATATTTGAATTCTCCATGTATTTCTTCTTAAATATCTTTTCAACAAGACCACATTCCAGTGGCAGAGTGAGTACTTCTGCACATAGAAATCAGAATTCCATATGCATGCCCATGAGATCAATGCTAAGAAGATTTTCCAGATCTCCACACACATTTGTCGTCTATGAAGATATACCGATTTATCCATAATGGGTTTCCACAAAGAACTCTGGAATTGTTGTTTAGTGCAAATGCTGAGAATTCTCTGCTGGAAAAGCCCAAATGCTCTCATTTTTAAAAAATGTGGGAAGGGCATTACTAGTCAATCAGATGTTCTATAAGTGCAGATTAGCCCACGGTAAAACAGCCATTTTTATCAACAGCTGCACTGGAAGCATACTTTATTCCTGCAGAAAAATTTCCCTCCCTCCCCTAAAGACACAAACAGACATATTTTTTTTATTTTAGTTTAGTTTAGTTTGGCTGAACCAAACTGAATTCTGGGACCCCTGTTCAGACATGTCTTCCAGTATGTCAACATACTGGTTTTAATAGCAATGCCTGACCTTCATCTGTTCTAGGTTGGCCAGAAGGCCAAATAGCTGGGAAAGTGTGTACTGAGTGGCTGACCCAAGATGGTGTTGGGTCAACAACAGTCGTTAAAAACAGCAAACTAAAATGCTGCCAGACCCAGACTGAAACCAGAAACTGTGAAAGTAGCCAGAGGCAAAGCATGGTTTTCTACCTGTTACTGTTGAACAAATTTCAACTAAGTTTTGACGGTAGGCAAATGAGCTCCTGTATATGAGCTTTTGTGACCCACCCTATCAAGCTCAGCATCTAACAACTGATTTTCACATAAAATGAGCAAGAATTAGAACAAAAACAAAACTAAGAATAAAAATCATTCCTGTAGAATGTATAGTCTCCATTCAAGCAAAGTCAAGTAAAAGCAATCTAGAAATATTCAAGCTCACATTTTCATTTGATGCCTTTCAGCAGGGCTTTCGGTTCACAGCCCCAGGACAGACTTTGATCTCTCTTCAGGTGAACAACACTTATGCTTTGATTACTTCACAGAAGGTTGAGTCAGTTAGATTCCAGTCCATTACGTTAACAACATTACACGGGGAAGGGGGTGTGTGCCTGTCTTTATATAATGATTAATAGCGCTACATTTGTGTAGTTAAAAAAGCATGTTTCATGCTATATCAAAAATAAAACTGAAACATTCCATTCCCAGGAGATTTATAATCTTCACTGGGTGTACAAGAGAGGGATACATTTTTCAATTATCTTTACAAATGCAGCCAATATATTTTGTATCTTTGTTATGTAAGCCAGGGTTGTGTGGAGTTGTTGTTGTTTTTTTTATAAAAGAAAGCTCCTACAGTTTTGAACTTCTATAGTTTTGCTGCCATAGTTCATAGAAGTTGATTGTAGACATTAGATGCTACTAGAACACAGTTAACTTTCAAGAGCTCATTTATCTTTCATGTATTCTTTATCTTTCATGTCTTCCTGCTCCTCAAACGCATCACAATGTTGCTGTTTCAAGCTTCTGCTATCACACAAAATCACTGCAATTGCACATACATTAAAAAAAATCTTCAAAAATCTTCAGATTTTTGTGAATTAAAAATATATTAAACAATTTTGGAAAATATTCTGGTTTAAAAATTAATAAAGAAAAAACAATGATTTTGACTAAAAATATTACAGAAATGGAAAAAACTAAGGTAAGACAAAGTACAGGTTTTACATTGATTTCGAAGGTTAAGTACCTGGGAATTATTTTTACAAATAAAGTTTCTGATTTATATAAGAATAATTATCTGAAAACGTGGAAGGAAATAACAAGAAACTTAAGAAAATGGAATAATTTGAATTTATCTTGGTTAGGAAAGATTAATACAGTTAAGATGGCGATCTTACCAAGGTATTGTATCTTTTCCAGACTATCCCAATTATACAAAATGATAAGGTTATTAAAGATTGGCAAAGAGGAATTAGTAGATTTATCTGGGGTGGAAGGAAACCGAGAGTTAAAATGAAAATTTTGGTAGATGCGAAAGAGAGAGGGGGTCTGACATTACCAAATTTAACATTATATTATCATTCGTGTGCATTTAATTGGATTCAGAATTGGATTAGGTTAGATAATAAAAAATTATTGAAGATAGAGGGGGATGGGCTGGGACAAGGATGGCATTATTATTTGTGCTACAATAAAGATAGAAATAGTAAAGAATTTAATAATCATTATTTAAAGAAAGCTTTATTTAAAGTTTGGAGAAAATACACCTCAAGAATTTGTTTAAGAACTCCAACATGGATCTCCCCACATGAAGCTTACTATAAAAGAGAAAATATCTTATTTGATAAATGGATAAGATATAAAGAGCTTGTAGAAATTAAACAAAACCAAATTCAAATTAAGTCCCAACAAGATTTAAATAATGCGGGGTTAAAATGTCATTGGCTCCTTTATAGACAGTTGAGAGAGAAAGTGAAGAATGATATCAAAAATAATAATTATCAATTAAAAGAAGAAGAGTTAAATGTGATTCTTGTATCGGATAAACCTAAGGTTATCTCGAGCATTTATAGAATTTTATTAAAATGGTTTACAGAAGATGATGTAATTAAATTACTAATGGTTAAATGGGCCCAAAACTTTTCTCGTTTGATTCCGTTGGAGCAATGGGAAAAACTTTGGTCTAGAACTATCAAACATACGATGTGTTTAGATTTGAGAGAAAATGTGTATAAGATGTACTTACGTTGGTATTTGACCCCACAGAAAATAGCGATGATGACGAATAAATGTTCTAATAAATGTTGGAAGTGTGGGAAGGAGGTGGGCTCCTTATACCACATGTGGTGGTCTTGTAAAGTAGTAAAAGAATATTGGAAAGAAATACATAAGCAAACTGAGCTGATATTGAGTATCAAATTTAATTTAGCTCCAGAGATATATTTATTATCAATGTGGGATGATAGCTTGGAAAGAAAGGTAGGAAAGCAACTTTTTTATATAACAACAACTGCAAGGTTGGTTTTGGCTAATAAATGGAAGGATAATAAGATGCCAACGTTAGAAGATTGGGAGATGAAATTGATAGAGACAGTTCAAATGGATAAATTAACTTGTATACTACGAGGGGAGAGTAAGGAAAGCTTTATGAAACAATGGGAAAATATGCTGCAACATTTTAGAAGCTCATGGTATAATAGCGGAACGGTAAGAATAGAGTTTTGATTGATACGAAGGATTTGAGAGATTCCTTGTAATGATTGGTAATACCAATGGAAAATAGAGGAAGTAATATTACTTTCAGATGGAAGCAAGAAGTTACAGAAGAATATAGATAGTTTCTAAATAATTATCGGCTTAGAGTGTTTTTAGATTGTAATTTGTGTTAGGTGTTTTTTGTTAATTGTTTTTTTTTTATTTTGTTAGTGTGTATGTATTATGTTGTTATTGTTTATTATTGTTAGTCTTGTCTATGATTGTTGTTATTGTTTATTATTAATAAAGTTTATTATTAAAAAATTTAAAAAAATCTTCTTACTGAGGTACCTGTTCCTCCAAGTTGGACCTCCACACAATGCAAGGAGTTTGGAAAGAAGTCTTATGCCATGTAAGAATATTTGTCCATTTTGTCCATTATTCTGCTCTGACTGGCAGCACATTTCCAGGTCTTAAGCAGAGATTTTTTTTCCATTTGAGAGGAGAGAACCTTTCACATCACATGCAAAATATTTACTATAAGGCATGGTTCCTCTGTTGAGAAGAGATCATCAGTAGGTTCACAATTGTGGCAGATGTGTGCCTACTAGTTGCCCTCCACGAACAGTCCCCTCAGGAATTGTCACATATCTCAACCAGATCTTAGAATCACCGTATCAGTAATGGCACAGAAGCTCAGCTTTCCAATAAGCTTCCAGGACCAGAGGCCAACTTGGAACTATATTTAAGTTGTGTTAATTTTTTCAGAAGAAAAGTGAAGCATGAAGATAATGTATAGATATCTATTTATTGAATTTATGTACCATTTGACATATCTAAAATTATCATCCTGAAGCAGTGATAAACAGATAGCATGGAATAACAGAAGGAACATAATCAATGATATGCTACTTTGGCCCTTTCCGCATGTCAGAAAATAACCAGGCGAAAACGAGACTCACCAGATTTCTTCTCCGTCCGATCGAGTCCGTCGGGACGAGGAGGACTGCGAGCTTGCCGCTCCGCACTCCTGCAGCATCCAAAATGATGGCTTCCGGTTGGTGGAGGCTCTCCACCAACTGGAGAAGCTCACCAGCTGAAAGCCCGCCCCTGGAAGATCTGCAGGCATGCACTTGTGCGCGCCTGCAAATCTGCTCTGGAGCGCGGAGACAGAGTCGCACGCTCCATGCTTTTTAAAAACCTCTGAAAAGAGGTTTTTAAAAAGCACACTGCACGCTGGTCGTGCAGAACCAGACTGAGGTACAGAACTACAAAAAGTAGTCTGACCCAGTCCACTCTACAGTGTAGAAGACCTCCATCAGAGGTCACCCCACCATTTTAAAAACCCGGTGCAGAAATAGCCTTTGGCTACAATACTACAACATGTTGTTGTAGTATTAATTGGTTAGCTTGAATGCCAGTTGGTAGAAATGCAAGTTACTACTAGAAATAAGGAATACGTGTGTGTGCACGCGTGATTAAAAAATAAGGTTCAAATATATAATTGATAGAAATTTATGGATCACAGATGTCACAATAAATGGAGTCAGAAACACACAGAAATATTTATCAAACCATAATAATTAAGGAATAGAATGCAGTCCTATACACACACAGGAATAAATCTTTTGCACTGTATGTCCTGTTACAGTGCATTCCTATATACGAAGAGTTTTGTGGCACTTTAAAGACTAGAAAGCAAACTTTAGTTGACATTGGCTTTTAGAGCTACATTCCATTTCATCAGATGCTGCACCTGGTGATGACTTACAGTCTGTGAAAGTTTATGCCAAATCCATTTCCCTGATCCTTAATGTGCCACAAGACTCTTTGTTCTTTTCTCTGCAATAGGCCAACAGAGATACTTTTGCCCTGGACTTCCCACCTATAGCAAGACTAATTCCAAGTAAACACAACTAGGACTAAGCTCCATATTTTGCTCTTCTAAAGGAAGAAGAGAAAAGGGGGAGGAGATGAAGAAGAAGAAGATGAGAAAAAATGTATTACTGTTTGAGACAAAAGGTGTTTCTAGGTATGCTACAAAGTAAACATTTGAGACAATACAATATATAAAATACATTGATATCTCAGTTTCAAAATGGTCCAAATTTTGCAGTTCTCTCACCTTGAAAACCAGATCCCCATCAGTGAAGAAAATGACTTTTATGCCATACCATTGCACCGCTGGGACTACCTCGCCTCCAACCACTTAGAAGAAAGTGTCTTCAATCACCATTTTCCTGAAAAGGGCATGGGATCACTTAAACAAATCTCTGGTGCGTTTGTGTCTCCAGTCCTTTCAGAACCAGTATTGAGCTTTGAATAATAACAAACCAAATAATTCATATTTGCGGACCTGTATTACTTTTATCAATTTTGTTAGTGAAAATGAAAATTTATAAAATAATTATATTACCTCATTTATGTTAGTTCAGTCCAGTTAGAAGTTACAAGCTCTAATTGTTGCGTCTGAGTTTAAAGGGCTTTGGAAAACATGGCTGTAATAGGAAAACTAACTCATCAATTTCGAGCTTCCAGAAGCATTGAAATACAACACAGCTTTATCAAATATTGGTATATTTTTACAGACTGTGTGAATATTAAAGAAATATTGATTCACTTCTTCTCCCTGCCCTGGACACACGGCTACTTTTGACATACTTGCATTGAGTGACAACAACTTGTACAAGTAATGGTAAACCCCCCTCGCCTCCTGGCCTTGGATTTATTTCTGGTGCCTACAATGAAAAAGAAAATAATATCACATATAACTGTATGGCTCCTATATTGGGAGAAAGGCCAGAATAATTAATTAATATGAATCAATAGTGTACGTTTTTGTGGTTTTTAAAAACAAAACTATGTATCCTTAAAATGTTAAAATATATTGGTAAAAATATATATGGAAAATATAAATTCAAACATTAGAAACACAGCTGCCTTTAAATAAATGGAAGACAAGTAACTCCAAAAAAAATCCTGTAAAACAAAACTGGACATATATGCATTTAAATGCAGAACAGCACATTTCAGGCCTTTAAGGCCTGATTAAAAATAGACAGGGGCAAAGTTACACATGCATTTTTTTAATTAATAAAATATTTGTATCTCACTCTATGCTATGATATTTCATGGCAGCATACAATAAAATCCTAAACCCACTGAAATTCTATTAAACAACTTGACAAGATGAAACAAGACAGTTTAAAAACCAGTTCAAATGGTTTAAGACCATTTAAAATCATGAAGAAGTCAAGAAGGCCTCAAAGACTTTAATTAAAAAGTCATGCTTTCACTTAGCTTCAGAAAGAAACCAATGTTGGTGCCCATCAGTCCGCTAAAGGAAAAAGTCATAGACTCACAGAAACCTAGGTTTGGGAGGGACTACAAGGTCCATCTATTCAAATTCTCTGCCATGCAGGAATATACAACTATAGCACTCCTGAAAGATGCTCATCCAAATTCTGTTTAAAAACCAAGAAAAGAGAATCCACTGGCCATTCCACTGTTGAACAGCTCTTCCAGTAAGTAGGTTCTTCCTAATGTTAACATGGAGCCTCTTTTTCTGCAATTTGAGTCTATTGGTTTTTGTTCTGGTCTCTAGAGCAGCAGGAAAATAGCTCAATCCATTTTCTACACAACATCCCTTCAGATATTTAAAGATAACTATTCATGTCACCACTCAAGTTTCTTTTCTCCAAACCAAACATACAACTTGTTAAGTTGTTCCTTCTATGGACACCCTTCTCTGGACATATTCCAACTTGTCAATATCCTTTTCGAACTGTGGTGCTCACAACTGGACCCAGTAAATAGGTTGCCACAGCACAGCAAGATCTCTACCATGTCTTCCCACAGAGCCTTGTCCTAAAACAGATGAGGGGCCCTCCAGCAGACCTCAGTCATAGGACAGGCATATATACAGTGAAATCCTTCTTCAAGTATTGTAGGTCCAAGCCATTTAGGGCTTTAAATGTCATCTCCCACCTAAGTGGGAATACAGCTGAAGTCTTACTGGTCTTCACTTTTTTGTCTTTATGTTTTCTTCTGTTTTGAATGTCTGGCAATTCTGTAAGTCCCACTATGACCCAGTGTGTACTATAGCTGGGAAGTTTGTGTCTCTTTCAGAACACAAAAGTACAAGCAGTATTTATTGGCAAAAGTGAACAATCTCGGAAAATTGGAACTAAAGATAGTGTATGTAAGCAATATTAACATATTAAATTGCTAAAGCAACTAATTTAAAATCATGCCACTTATGTAAAAAAATTAATAACAACAAGTTAGCTCTGCCACATTTTCCCACTGACACTGAATTACTGTGTATTTATAAAAATGATGTCTTGTCAGCCATCACTGCAACTTTCGAATAGGTATATATTAATGCATTGCTTTCCATATTTCCACTGTGAGAGGAAAAGACACACTGACAGCATGACAAAGATAGCCTGAAGCAATGAGCAGCTGAGATTATCAAATCAAGTCACAAAGCTTACATAATATTTTTAAAATATTTTTTGATGCAGAAGTTCCGATGTTTAATTTTGATTGCCGAAGGCACACAGTGGGTGTTCAGAAATAGTATCCCACATTTATTCACTCTTAAGGACTACAGTTACATCCAAGAAATGGCAGCATTTTGACAAATGTGTATACAATTATAAAGTATACAGCTTGGACTTAGTTTCCTCTACTTTCTTTATTTGTCTTTTTATAAAATTGCTTCAAATTCTGTAAGATTTTACGGGGGAAAAATCTACAGATCCCAAAAATACTGTTCTAGAAACTAAAATGAAAAAGGAAACTGTAATGGAGTACAGTTAACCCACTACGTTGAAAACTGAAAGCTAATGTATCACAGTTTCACCTTTTAGTTTACAGAACAGAAAGTTACACAAGAAGACTAGTAAAGTAACTGAGCTGAAGATTCCAATCTAGAAGCAAAACTAGATTTAGAACTTTTATGTCCATCTTGGGCATAACTGAAATTCTGGAAAGCAGGGATTTCTCTACTAACCTTTATGTAGGGAAGATAATCCAGGTACAGTCCTCCCATGGGTTTGACCTTTGTGAATGTGATTATTGGCAAGGCACATGCTTATCTCCTCCACACCTATTTTCCTTCTCCCATTCCCTTGCATTCCTCACTCCAGGCTTTCCAGGCTTGTGTTTAAAATGGAAATGTTTTCATTTTAGGTGAGGAAAGTCCCCATTCCACTGCTGGAGGTGTGTCCTCTCTCTCATGTGGCTGCACTCTCTGCTGTGTAATGGCTGCTGATTGGTCAGGTGCTGTCTTTGCTCCTGCCCTTCCCTTTTCAAGATGGCTGCCAGAAACAACTGGAAGGGAAGAACTGTGCTCTTCTTCCATTGAGAAAACAGTACTGGTAAGCCATTTACTGTGTCTTTTTTCTCCCCTGTCCCCCAACACTGGAGCCAGAGGCAAAGGAATGGGAGAGGGAACTCCAGAAGGGAATCATGGGAGTGAATTGTGATTTCTCATGATCATGGCATCTCCCCTGCCAGGTAAGCCTGGGACAAGTATTCTGTAACTGGTTGAAGAAGATATATTGGGATCAATCAGTGAAGTTAATAATAAATGGAGATAAAACGCAAAGCTTTGAAATAAAGAAAGGGGTACAGCAAGGATGCCCGTTATCACCGTTATTATTTATAGCAGTTTTAGAGGTATTACTGCTGGCAATAAATGAAGATCCACAAATAAAAGGGTTAAAAACAAAAAAGAAGGAGATAAAGTACAAAGCCTTTGCAGATGATGTAATAATATTTCTTGAGGAACCACAAGATTCAATGCAGAGATTGAAGGAAATCTTGTAAAAATATGGACAAATAGCAGGATATAAGATAAAGAAAAGATGAAGATGAGACATTAAATATATCAAAAAAAGAACAAGAAAATTTGGAAAAGAGATCAGGATATCAAATAGTAAGAAAAATAAAATATTTAGGAATAAATATAACAAACAAAAATCAAGAATTATTTGACAACAATTATGTGAAGACATGAAAAAGGAGATTCAAAGCAAAATGGAAAAATGGACAAATATAAATTTATCTCTTTTGGGAAGAATAAATGCTTTTAAAATGTCTCTATTGCCTAAGCTATTGTTCCTGTTCCAAAATTTGCCAATAATAGGAGAAGAAAAGATCTTCAAAGAATGGGGAAAAAAGCTAAGGAAGTTTATCTGGCAAGGTAAAAAACCAAGAATAAGATTTAAAACATTACAAGATGCAAAGGAGAGAAGAGGTTTTGATGTGCCATTGCTGAAAATATATTATCAAGCATGCTGCTTAGAAACAATTAAAGATTGGATTCAAGTGGAAAATACAACAATAAAAGAAGTTGAAGGAATAGGAAACAGATTTGGTTGGCACGGATACTTATGTTATGACAAAGTTAAGGTGAATAAAAACTTTAACAATCATTGTATCCGAAAGTCTCTACTGAAAGTAAAAAAAAAAATCTCGAAAACCCGTTTAGACAAACAATGCCACTTTGCCCACATTCCCCCTCCTCCTTGCTTGATTCCTTTGCAGGAGACAAAGAGATAGCAAGAGCAAGAACCGAGAAGCCTGCTTTCTGTAATTTAACCCCTAACTCTCCAATCCCACCGCTGCCACCATGTCATACTGAGTTTACTTCCAGCCCCCCCCCCAAGCCTGACTTCTACCCTTTAAAAGGAGCAGGAAATTCCCCAGTGTTCACTAATTCTCATGCTGCCACCACTCACTGAATTCTGAATTACTGAACAGGACAGTGGGACCCTGCTCAATGGATTGCCGATCTCTATGCTTAAGGACCTTTCCCTTCCTCTCTCTCCCTCTTCTGAGCGAGAGAAGTTCTGCCTAAGCGTGTGCCGAAGAATGGCGTGGGAATGGAGAGGAAGCAGAGGTTTTACAGAAAAGCATTTATTTTAAGGCATGCAAGTAAACAGGACAATAATACGCATGAGGGGCTCCCCCCTCTCAGGTACGCTTAAGTTACAAGTAGTTATAAAACCAGATACATTCTTAAGATCAGCCAATCTCCAAAACAATGAAAAGCCCTAACGCGATTAACTAATATTCTAGTTAGTCACATTCGGGTTCACAGGCTTAGATGGTCTAAGAGAGGAATGAGACCAGGAGGCGAGGCCTAGGGCCTGCAGCCTACTACTGGCACAGATCCCATCTCCAGGAGGGTTCTTTGTTCTCTCTGCCACATGGTCTCTCAAGGATTTTTATAACTTCTCCTTCGCAGCATCTCAAAGCATTTCGAAGATGCTCACCTCTTTCCCCTTGATTGGACAATTCTCCCCCCGTGACCTGTGAGGCTGACCCACAATAAAAATGTAACTTAATCCCAACACCTCATTAATCCTTGGTTTACTTGAAGAGGGAAGGATCCCCCTTCAGCCAAGTCAAGATAATGGGAAGCCCCATTATCACAGTGTGAATACAAATAAAACGTAAATTTTATAGAGGACTTCCAATGTGGACCTCACCCCAAGAAGCGTTTAATATTGCTCCGACAAAACAGGGAAAATTATTGACATATCAAGATCTATTGAAAAAGGATGGTACAAAGTTAAGAATGAGTACAGAAGAGGAATTAAAAGAGCAAGGCCATGAAATTAACTGGTTCCCATGGATATAAATAAAAAAGAGATTTAAAATAAAAGAGATTTAAAATTATATGGGTTTGAAAGAAATGAAAATGAATTGGATGTATTGATGAAACAGGACCAGAAAAAGAAAATTTCTAGATTTTATAAAATATTGTTACAAAGAGAGATGGAACCAGAAATTGTTAAAAATAACATGGTTAGATGGGCGCAAAATATAGGACATCCAATTGAGTTGGACACACGAGTGAGGACATGGAAGACAGATGTAAAATTTACATCAAGTTTGAATTTAAGAGAAAATGTTTATAAAATGTTATATAGATGGTATATGACGCCTGTAAAACTGAAAAAAATAACAGGAAATGGGAATGGAAAATGCTGGAAATGTGATGAGAAAGAGGGATCTTTTTTCATATGTGGTGGACCTGCAAAATAGCAAAAAAGTTTTGGAAAGAAATACATGATGAAATTCAAAGAATGTATGGTTTTAATTTTGAAATGAAGCCAGAACTTTATTTGTTGAATATGTTAGGGCAACAAAGAGAAATAAGATTTCATCAAAAGACATTGTTATATATAGTAACTGCAGCAAGACTGACTTATGCTCAACACTGGAAAGAAGGAAAATGGAAATTCAAAGTCCTGGATATGGTAGTGACAGAAAAGCTAACTTTTTCACTTAAAAATAAGCCAATCCAGGGCTTTGAAAGAGAATGGCGAGAGGTATTGAATTGGATAAAAGAATGAAAAATGAAGTGATAAAAGATAAAATGTAAATAGTAAAATATAAGTTAAAAGTAATAGTTTATGATTGTTGTAAAATAGAGACAATGTATGGAACTGAATGTTTACATGGAATGAAATGTTAAACTCAAATTCAACTGGAAAAATAGATGTCTGGAAGCGGGGGGTATTGTTTTTTTATTGAAAATTTTAATAATTTTTTTTAATTGTGATTTTTCCACTTTCACAAGGGTTGTGTACCCCTAACTCTCGCAAATGTGAAGGGGCTACTGTATTTCTGAATAACAAGGGAAAGGTTTCAGAGCTTAAAACTAAATATCTATGTGTAGATATAGATATAGGATACGGATATAGATATGTGAAACTGGCTCATGATCACTTGTTTCACAAGAGTGAAAAGTCAACTGCAAAATGGTCAAGCTGATTCTATATGGTCTGTAGATTTTTTATTTTATTAATATATGGCTCAGTCCTATCCAATCACTTCTAATATATTCCTAGTACTGATGGTATAACTGTTGAGTAATTTTCATTCTGTTGTAGTGGGGCTTTAAAATAGACTGTTCTTTCTTTTCCTTCAAGTAATAGTGCATACAACAGGAAGTTTAACTGAGCAAGTGTTACCCTGTAAACTGGGAGTCCTGGGAGGGACGCCCAAATAACCAAACAAAACAAGCAAAATTGGAGAAATTAGCTGGAGCACTTTCTTGGCTAATGAGAGGCAGGGCAACACAGTGAGATCTTTTATCCTATGTATACCGGTTCAGGTCAGTGAGGAGGTAAACAGTTCAAACAATAACAATATTTATTAAGCAAAAATAATAAAAACACAAGCACACTCCTAACTAAGAAAGGAGGAGAGAGAAAGAGGTTGGGGGGAAATAAACCATACGCCACTTGTCTGAAGTCCTGGAGCAGCCAAATTGAAGATGAAGAAACCCAGCGTAGAGACCGAGGGGAATCTGGAGGGCCAAGCGGCAGCAAGGTGGTCCGGCAAGAGTTCCGGACGGATTGAGTGATTTCAGCTCAGTGATCCAACGAAAGTTACGTTGGCTCAAGTGATTTCAGCAGGGCCCAGTGAGAGTTCCAAAGAGCTCTCAAGAACAAGGCATTTTTACAGGGTGAAAGACGACCGCAGGCTAGTCTAGTTTTGAATGAGAACAATGAGTTTTGGACTGAGGACAAAGCCTCCGAAAGGTCAGAATTTACATGATTGAACTGAGAACCGAATCGACAATGGTATAGCCGGTATGTAGATGGGCTAGCCCAGCCGTTAAGTGGCTAGCTTGCTAGGGTGCCCTCTCAGGCAGAGAGTCTGTTTTGTTTTACTTTGCATTTTTGATTGGGGTGTTTGTATCAGCGTTCTCCCCTAAAGTGGAACTGGCTATCTATGGAATTTTGAATGACCATGCCTAGCTCAGCGCTTGTCCGGCGAGGCGTTCCAAACACGTGGCTGAGAGTCAAGTAAGACCGAATTATGATATCAAAATGATATCTCTATTTCACTAAAACTAGGCCAGTTCGTGGTAATAACACAAGTTATGAGTTTCATTTATGTTGAGAAACACACATATACTTATATTAACTTAAATCCAACTGTTGCTCCCAAACAGAGGTGTAAAATCTCCAGATTTTGAAGCCTTGAGGAAAACTCAAACTGGTATGCACATGAATAAGCTATGTTCATATCAACCTGGAACTTATTTTACTAGTTTAGAAACAGCAAATACTTCAGCCATAGTTTAGTTCACATCTAAAATTGTACTATTTGATACATTAATGAAATTTAAAATCATAAAAGTCTCAGTTTTGTAGAAGCAAATTGTGGTTATACCTTATACTAAAAAGGGAACTGGAGACTGTTGCACCCTTTGGCAGCTATAAACACATAATTTCATTTTGGCCGTATGAGAAGGAGAGGAAAAAATAAACCGGAAATAAAAGCATTTTGTAATAAACCAACCAAAGTGTGTTATTTGGACAGATGTAATCTCATGCAGTCACAGTCTTAAGAATCAGGCTAGCACCTTATTTGAGTGTGAAGTTTCTCTTTAGGCTTCCATATAAGTAGGCTAGAATAAACCCATTGACTTAATGAAATTTCATATAAGGGCCATCAAGTCCAACCTCTTGCCATGCAAGAACACACAACTCATATACTCCTGAAAGATGGATATCCAACTTCTGTTTAAACTTTTACGTAAGTAGTGATCTTTTGCATCCACTATTTCAGAGGATTTACTCAAGTTAGGACTAAGAACTGCATTCAAGCTGAAGAATATGACTCCATTCTCATCTTTGCTTCAGCTTTCAGGGACTAAGGCTGAAAAAAATTCTTCCTGCATTTAGATCTATTAACTGAGAGCCGAACTATTCCCATTTAAGGGATAAACCAACCAAAATCATTTTATTGTTATTCATTTTTTCATCACACCATTTTTCTTAGGGAATTTACTCCATTCATTTTGTTTTTCCAACAACCCTGTAATATAGGTTAAGCTGAAAATGACTGACCTTCATGGCTAAATAGAGATTTGAATTAGGCTTCCTTCATTCTAGGATTACAATCTAACCGCTACATCACACTGCTTCTTTTTCAATTCCAGGTTTGACTTTGAGTGTTCATCTTAGGGCTGTGTATCACAGTTTTTGCTTGAGGTTCTCACTAATCATGGCCAAAAAGGATTAAAAGTACTTTTCTCTACATTAGCAGCATGCTGTTGCTCTTTGACATACAACGGCTTAAAAGTATAATAAAATGAAGAATTACAGAATAAACATATCTGAACCTTGGATCATACTTATGTTAAATCTTGGATGAAAAACACTGGAAAGAAAGCTTAAGGCGCTGCTGTAAATTTTTGGACACAACATCAAACACACATTGATCTGACAGAAATTATAATGAAGATTCATGGCCATGCAGGTTGGGGAGTCAAAGAAAATAATGAGAGCAAAATTAATGGTCTTTACAACTAATGAAATATATATTATGATAACACTGTGCTGATTTTTTAAAAAAAATCTTGGAAATTATATTAGTGGCCTTTAAAAATATCTTTAAAGTTTACATTATATGTAGGCTGCACTTTTAGGATTTTTACCTCTTCTTCTGAGATTAGATCTGAGAGTATCATTCACCATATTTACACAAAAATCATACAGCTTGGAAGTGACTTGTTACAGATAATGAGCTGTAATTACATTCTCAGTAACTATAGTATAGCTACATAACATTATGACTGTAAGTTAACAAAAGACAACTCAAATCCCTTTGCAATGTAACTATAACATTAAGTTACTTCTATGGTTGGGAGGGGGCGGCTTTAGAGTAGGAATATCATTGGAATCAAGTGCTAACTTGTGTTGTGCATCATTATGCTGTTCCCTGTTCCATTGTAGGTGTTGAGATGGCAGTGATGTAGACAGGAAGACAGTATGTTTTCTACCATAGGTCATTAATTGATAGAACTATTTAGTTGTTGTCGTGAAACAGGAACTAAAGAATTACTTTTCAAAATCATAACTATAACGATAACCAGCTACTTTTGATCTTTTCAATAGAATTTTTCAAGGGAGTTCAGGTTACGTTCCACTTGAACCCGCCCATGTTTCCCTATCTCTTTCCAAAGAAAACTAATTAAGGAAGAAATTACCAAAATTGTTGAGCAATGTTTTCTAACTGCAGTACTAGGACCCTCCATATGGAAGCAGCCTTTATTACTTAGCTCTTCTATAGCTTCTGGCCTCTCTGAATACACTACACCATTTCTTGTTATTTAATCTAGGGGCCTTTCTGCCCTACACAGTTAGAGTGCTATTATTCCACTTTCAACATCCTGTGGAATTATGGGGTTTGTAGTTTACTGAGGCCAAAGAGCTCTCTGCCTGAGAATTCTAAATGCCCCTCCCTAAACTGCAAACCCCAGGATTCCATAGGATGTTGAAAGTGGAATGATAGCACAATAGCAGTGTAGTGCAGAAAGGACCAAGAATGCTGTAGCTTAAGTACTAAAACCTGATGTAGAGGAGAGACAGAATTTCAAGATAACCAAGAAATAACCAAAATGCATCCAAAAGGTCAGTTCAAGACATGTGTCTTCAAAGTCTTCCTAAGAGTAGCAAAAATGGGAACTAATTGCAAATCAGAGAGAAATGCATTCTGGGAGTAAGAAAGGAGGAGACTTTCTCCAACATACCTTTCAGACAGATCTCCATGATTGATTGTATTCTCAAGAAGGTCTCTCCTGAAGATTTGAGAGCATTTTCACACTTGAAGAGGCTCGTCAGTTAATATGGATCTCTATGATCAGGGTCACTAAGTAGAAGAAGTCTAGCTGATCTTCTCTGATTTGCAGTAAAAATTGCAAATCTCTTACTTGGACAAGCTTGATTTCTTACTTACCTACTTGATTTCTTGTGGCCATACTGGAATCACAGAACGCAAAACCGTTCAGTCTGATTTCCATAATTAGATGATTGCAAAACAGACTAGATGAAAAACATTATCTAAATGTATTCTTTCACACATCATGAAGTCAGCTGTAGACATGAAGTGAAATGAATCTTTTCATTTTACACAGATAATTTTTAATGGAAATACCAGCTGCTAGAGGGTGTGGGGTCTGATCATTACTGGGATCTGAGCAAGCAGGAAAGAAAAGTTTAATCCTTACCTCCCCTCCTACAGTGCCAGCACAGATGGTCCCTTTGAATCTGGTTGTTATACTGGGAGGAACTCTTCCTTGGCATTGGACAAATAGCAGTCTTGGGAGTGTTTTTAAGGATGGCAGCAGGGAGAGTAAGATTACTTTGCCACCAGCTGTGTGTCAAATAAAGATTAGCCTTCTAACCTGGCAGCTGTTAATTGTAATTTCTAGAAATGTGTGCGCTAAATACAATAATGCATTTAACACCTTTATATAGGCATGTTCAGTTTGGCCCTTAGATCAGCTAAATGTAAACTGAATGCAATTGACTTTGCTGTATATTCCTGGAGTAGTAGTTCAATAAGCGCAGGCTATGCCATTTTTAAAATGCAATTTCTGCTTGGCTACTGTTCGACTGATTTCACCTTCAAATTAATCACATTAATTAGTGGTAGAATTTCAAGACACATGAATGTATGGTAAATTGCCCAACAGACAATTATTACTTGAACTCCAATATACTCCTCCTTCAGTTTAGGCTAGTGTATATGTGCATTTCATTTGAAATATCTTGCACCATTTAATTATATTAAATGAAGAGAAGGCAAAACATATATTTCTATTTAAAAAGAGAAATAGCCCTAATTTGGTATGATCAGGGAACAATCTACATTATATAATGTCAATACAAGTCAGCGAATTCTCTGGCAAATATTTTATTTGATTTTAAATCACAGGCAAGCCAAATTAATGTGTAGTCAGAAGACTTCAATCCACACAGTTTATTCTTCAGAGGAAAACTAGTGTGCTCCAAATGAGAAAAGTCTCCGAAGGAAGTGAAAACAGAGAATGGGCTTAGGATAGAGTTCAATGTGTTGAACTTATGTAAAGGTTATGCCCTGAAGCTGCAATCAAATGTACTAGGAGACTGATAACAAGAAAGAAAATGCATGTGTGACAATTGGTAAGAGTTACAAATCTGTGCTTCCTTGAATAGCCTCCTGGCACATAAAAATACAACTGGGTTGCATAGGAGGGTAGGTTTGGGGATTTAATTGGTTTGCCTGCAAGATTAGCATGACAGGCATATTTTTAAAAATCTCTATTTGGGTAATTGTCATGGATAATTGTCAGCGTAAGAAGATAACTTCATTGAGTTAATTTGGTGATATTTAGCTGGAAATTTGCAGGAAATTCAGAGTTCGGGACTGGTAAGCCATATAAAGAATCTTTAAGGCAGGAGTAAACAAAGGGCAACCCAGGGGCTACATGCAGATGCAAAGGCCATTTTTGAGGACAGAACACACCCCTTTTTTCTTCCTTTTTCTTTTTAAATGCCATTGACAACCTCTAGAGGATATAGGAGCAATTTAACTATGTTTTGTTGTCCCTGCTGTTTTAGCCCCAAAGAGGCCTTTTTAAGGTACAGAAGTAAAGCAGAAGTCAACTTCTGGCCTAATTCCAGGTTTTAAAATGGCTTTTCATAGGCCTAAAACAGGTGCAGATGGAGAGTGAATCTACTTTCCTATGCTTCACTTCTTTTATTTCTGTATCTGCTCACAAAAAATACCATACAGTAAAGCTGAATCAAGGAAGACAGAAAACAGACAAAAGGAAGTACTTCTTCACAGGTGAACTGTGAATTAATTGGCCCAAGATTCAGTGATGACCACCAAATGGAAAAGGGTTTCTGCAAATTCATGAAAGATATCATTGGCAACTGGTCATGATGGGTACATATGACCACAGCATGCCTCCAAATACACATTGCTGGGACTATAAGCAGGAACGAGCAAGAATGTTTGCGATATCTAGTTGGCCACCTACACCATTTCTGTGCTACACTGTTATAGTGCTATTATTCCACTTTCAACATCTTACAGAATTCTGGGGTTTGCAATTTAGGGAGAGGCCTTTAGAATTCTCAACCAGAGAGCTCTTTGGCCTCAGCAAACTACAAACCTCAGAATTCCACAGGATGATGAAAGTGGAATGACACACCATAACCATAGGGCAGAAATAGCACAAGATAACTGAATGCTGCTGTAGATAGGCCTTTGCTTTGATCTTGCACATCTCTTCCTATGTTCTTAAATACCATTCAGAGGATATTGTACACCCTCTTCTAGGTTCAGAAACCCTGCCCAACAGTATAGCCATCTTTTCTATATTAAGTTTCAGTTTCTTTATCCCATCTATTTATTAGCTGACAAAAGGCACAAGTTGTTTGAATTTCACTCTGTAGCTACAGCTTTGCACTCTATTGAACTCCACTACCACCACCTCTGGATTACATACATAATGTTTTTGAGGGAGCCTTCCTCTTTCCCAAACATCTTCACACCATTTTTTTTCACTCTGAGGAGTACTTGCAGTGAAGGCTGTTTCATCCATTGATATTATGGGGAGAGGGGAGAGTTATGTGTGTGAGAGAGACCATCCATATGCATATGGCCCCCAAGCCAAGATCACCTGCAGCCCTCACAGTCTGAAAACTGTGCATCCTGAACACAGGACATTTCCTAATGTGGCAAAACAACAAGGATAAAAGATATCTCTATCTATGTGGCTATTTTAGACTAATATGTACATTCAAAAAATGTATACATTTTTCACACTTTCCTCCAAGAAATCCTGGAGGAAATCCTAATCCTAAAATCTATGGGATTGAAAAAGTTCAAAGGGGGAAAATGAGTGGCTAACTAAGCTAAAGTTGTGACTAACTTTAAAGTTGTTCCTGCTCTGATATGAAATTGCTGAAAAAGCCATTCCAAGTCAGGGTGGGTACAGCTTTAGTTAAAATATTGGTTTCTTCTTCATTTATTATAATTTTTTTCTCCACACAAGCTATCTGTACAATACCATAGCAGATTGTCTTTAAATGAATGAATCATGACATGATCCCAGCTACTTAGTTACATCTGTTATGTAGTAAATTGTCCTACATCACTGCATGCATAATAAAGAGGAAGAAGAGGATATTTGTTCCTAATGCAGACCTCATTATGTGATCATACGCGAATAGTCAGGGCAGATGGATAGGCAGCAATACTATAAAATTTAGAAATAAAACATGTTTATATTTCCTGAGACATGAATGCAATCCATCAGTTGTTTGGAGGAAATGACACCTCCATCCTATTAATTCCCTATTAGGTTTAACAAAAGACTTGTACAGTGTAGAGAGGAGGATTCTTGCTTACTGGAGATAGTTCTTTTTAGTTGACTTTCTGTTCTTTTTACAGTTGAATTTATTTAAAAAGTAAGCAGATTCTTTTCATTCCATTCCATAGCTTTAGGGTGTTTGAACGTGTTGCTGCATTGTCATTTGCAGAGGTGCTGCTTCCTGTTCTAATATCATTCAATTAGAATAATTAGCACCGATTAAAAGTACAAAAAAGAAGAAGAAGAAGAAGAAGAAGAATGCTCAAGGAGACCAGTATAGTGTAGAATGACATAAATCTGAGCCTGAATGTAAATTTCTGTTTTTTGAAAAAATCAAAGAAGGGAAAAATAGGTAAACACACATACTAATGCTGATTTCAGACAAAGCATACTAACACTTTCTGACAAACAGCCAGACAACTAGAGGTAGATGGGATTAGGATTATAACCTTTTTGAAACTAGAAATAATTCTATTTTAAAGCAAACAGGATTATTATGGACAGTTCCAAAGACATAGCAATCAATACACCAAACAATGATGCTGTCTTGGCCTTCATTCATTTCAAGGAATATCACACAATTCCAGAAAAAAAGTACAGATATCATACTGCAAAAACAGTGCTTGGTCGATAGAGCCTCTAGCCTGGTGTGAGGAGTGGTTAGCCCTAAAACAGATTAAAGAAGAGATTTGAGTCCTGTTGTTTTCAGTGATGCTTCTTCTGCAATAAGGAACGGCTGTTTGTTTATTTAAAAAAAAGGTGTGTACATTTGTTAGGAAAAGGGAAAGAAAGGAATGTGCTGTAACAATAAAGAAGGAGTTGCAAAAATTTGGAGTAGGAGATGGATGAATTTGTTCTACTAAAGAATCATTGGAAATGATGGTTAAGTTTTTTAAAAGGAAAGAAATAATGAACCTATGATACTTAAGAACTTTCTAAAAAGTTCTTTAATGATGGCAGTAGTTACACAGGAGGTCTGAGAGGGAGAGACACAGTGAAAAGGAACTCTTCTACATTCCCAGCCAATCAGTGGCTATTTGGGTCAAGGAGCTGGTAAAGCTGTGCCGGCCAACCCTTGAGAAAAGTGCAAGGAGATACTAGATAACTCTTTGTGCAATACTTCAAAAGGACTTAAATTGGGGTTACCCCAGTTTATACCAGCATATCAGCCAGGAAATTCCAGCCTTCTTATACGCTTAGATGCCTAGAATGGAAAGCTCTACTCTCTCAGATCACAATCTATTACTAGAAAGGTCCTATTCAGACATGTGATTCTTAGAATTCATCTCCCCCCAAAATTAAAATTTCCAGATTCTAGGTGGTTATCCTCAGCCTTTCTTGGCCCTACCAGGAAATCCCAAGGATTTAGCATGGTTCATTGTACAGGAAAAGGATGTTCTCTGTCAGTGTGTTATGGTTACCTTGACTATCATTTCGGAGCAATGTAGCTTGAGGGTAAAATGGCTTATATTCCTTTCCTCCTGCCTGGGACTGCTCAGCTTACTTGAAGCAGCCACTTCTTCCTCAATACTTTTTTTTTTTAATTGTATGGGTAGTAATGAAATAGCAGCAGCTCTCACAGCTTTTCTTGGGATTAAAACTGGAGTGGACATAAGGCACATAATGGAACCAGAGACAGAAATAAGGCATGTGGAAATCACATCTTATATGAGTAGACAACACATAGGCCATTGGCTGCATGGAATCAGCCCATTCTTGGAACCGTCAGTATCCTTCCCTGCAAGCCACTCATTGACAAACCCTCTTTAAAGCAAGCAGTTCTTCACTTATTAATTTTTGTTCATGAGCTTTTGAAACAGAAATCTTCTGCTTACTGATTTTTACTTAAAACAGAACCATGTACTCATGAAACGTCCATCTTTCTAAAATTCAAGTTCCATATTTCAGTCTGTGTGTGTTTTCTTTTTACACTTTCTGATATATGGCCACATCTAAGTACAACATTATTAGTGAGTAAAAATGGGAATGGAGACCATTTTGAGCTACCATTTTAGTCAAGAAAGTTTCCCATGAGTCTTATAGTCAAATGGGGAAAATATTCCAGGAACCTCAGAGTGTTGGAGACACAATAGGCCTCAACCCAACTGTCAGTCCCAACAAGTACAGAACCATTAAATCAATGTGTATGTAACCTCAATTTATTCAATGAGTCTGCTCTAGTTAGGATTAACAATTAGATTTAGGACACCCAATCCAAAGAGGAAGCTAAATAAGTGATAGAAATGTTTATTCCTTCTGACAGAATATTAACTTTCATCAATAGTGAAAAGAAAGGACAGCAAATGAAGGAAAATATTATCATCATCATCGTTGTCACCACCACCATCGTTATCATCATATTAGCTGTATTTATTTATACTCCACTTTTCTCCCAAAACAGAGATTCAGTTTCCCAATTCAGATCTAGCAAGTCCATATTAAAATCATACAAATCTAATTTTATGTAGACATGTTCCTGGCCCTATGCTTTTGAAGATAATTCTAAAAATGTTCCAATAATGTAAAGATTCTGCTGAAGATTCAAAATCCATGACAAAACTTAGATACTGTTTCCAGAAACTGCTAGTGCCTGTACAGTTTACCATTCTTCCAAAGACTCCTATCTCCTGTTCTTCTGGTTCTTACAGTTCTGCCATGCTCTGGGCTTTCCTCCATGGTTTTCAGCCACAGTCTTGCCTAAAACATTATGAATTCTTGTACAAATATTAAAATGTGAATAGAACGATTTTCTACAAGTAGCAAAGATGCATTATCTCTGAAAGACCACTCCCAATGCTTCCATGCTTTTAAGCACTCCTATAAGTATTTTGAGCAAATAATACCAAAACATTAAAGTCTGTCAGACCTTTTGTCCATCTCACCCATTGTTGTCAACTCTGACTGTTGGTAGGATTAAAGGGGGATCCATTTCCTAGTCCTGCCTGGAAATCCTAGGTGCTCTCCAATCCAGCTACTAACCAGGCCTGGCACTACCTAGTTTCCCAAAGGTGATGATATTAGATATGTTCTGGGTGGTTCATAGCCCTTAACATTTTTTGAGAGGAAGAGAGTGAATAAAACAATGGAAAACAAGCGTGAGAATGACAAGGAGATCAAAAATCTCCAGGCAGTTCAGAATTAAAGCCTGTTGTTCATCTCCTCAGTAGTATTCCTGCTGCATGTGGCCTGATTTGAAATGAAATTAAATGAAAGGTCTTGTGTTTTGTGTTCAGGTTGTTGTTATTGTGTGCCTTGAGGTTGTTTCTGACTTATGGTGACCCTAAGATGAACCTATCACTGGGTTTTCTGGGGCTGAGAGTGTGTGACATGCCCAAAGTCAGACAGTGGGTTTTCATGGCCGAGACAAGAATCAGACTCTGGTCTCCAGGGTCTTAGTCCAGCACTCAAACCACTACACCACGCTGGCTCATATATAGGTTACCTTGAACCAAATAGTCTACACTTGGTGATAAGAAAGAACTGATTTTACTGTTTTGGAAGGAAATCATTCTTATACAGTTAAAAAGGGGACTCATCTGAAATGTGGTGCTGAAGTAGAGTTCTACAAATACCATTGGCCGCTGTTTTTTTTTCTCCCAAGAAGCTCATGAGGGACCAGCAACAGATAGTTCTGAAATGGGAATCAGTCCATGAACCACCACTGCATTAGTGCTCTCCATTATGCTTCTAAATGACAAGCTTCAGCCAATGCCACTTTTTAAAGCAGAATGCTGATTCTAAGGGTAATGCTATCAGAGATGTCCATCGCTCCATTCCAGTTGCCTTTTTCTTATGTAGTTCTTATGCTGTCCACATTTGAAATACAGTAAAGGGACCAATCCCTTGGTTGATTTGTTTTTCTTCATGTTATGATTTGCCTGGCCCCAAGAAAGGAAGAAGGTATATTCCCAATTACAGTCAAGTTTATGTGTGTATGTGCCTTCAACTCTCCTGTTAACTTATTGCAACTCCTTTAATTTCATAATTAATTTCATAAAATTTTCTTAGGCAAGGAATGCTCAGGTGATTTTGCCAATTCCAGTAACCAGAACTAACCCTTCCAAAATGAGATGAGTACCAGCAATTTTTAACTATGAATTTTGGATTGATGTGTTTTTTAAAAATTTATGTAGTTTTAGTTGTATTTTAATCTATTTTGTGCCCTGCCTTGAGCCTTTGGGGAAATTATTACTACTACTACTACTGTATTTAGGCTACAGATTTACCTGGTTATATATTATCCTCCATCTGCTATTTTCATGGTAGAGTGGGCTCCCATTGAAAACTTTTTCCCATGAAGTTAGAAAGCATGATGGGGGATAGAGTTGGCTTGAACTGAAATAAGGGGAAAATTCTCTTAATCACTCCCTCTATGTGTTTTTTCTAATCTAGATTAGGCTGCCTGTGCTGCCTTTTACTGAAATAAAAATCCTGCAATCAAGGGCAAACCTCAAGATTATCATTGTACCATAAAGTGTTAAACATAATTATAAATGTCAGCAGCCACTTGGGAAATGACTTTACAGTTTTTCTGTAATCTTGATAGAAGTGATCACAGCTAGACTGACAAGGTCCTTAGTGCTGAGGTGTTTGCTCAAAAAGTGCCTAATTCCTTCCCCATCTTTGAAAAATAAAGGGGAAAGAAAAGATGAGAGATTAAAGGAGGTGAAGAGAGACCACTGAAACTGTGACTCCAGAAAGCGCAGCAGCAGGAAGAGTGGTCAAAAGGATGAAAGTGCGAAATAAAATTCCCCAAATTCTAGATGCTACAGCTTGCAGAATCCCCCAACCATGTTGGCTGGTCATATTGGCTGGAAGTTTCTGGTCAAAAAGTAATTTTTCCAAGCTCTTAGCATTCCCCCCCATCAAATAACTATTTTATTTCATTTCATTTCATTTCATTTGCAGGCACAAATGCAAACTGAAAGCATATAAAGTTCCCACCACAATTTGTGTAGAGATCCAGGCCCAATTAAGGGAGACCAGCAGTGGCATGAAGGAGCTTTCCTGGCACACCTCTGCAGTTGATCAGTGGCCTTTTGCATTGTAGGGAAACTTATACTCTGCACTTGACTGGCAGCTGTCTGGCACAGCAAAATGTTGTATAAGGAGTTGCTGTTCTTCCTTATGCAGTGAAATATAAAATAAATCTGCTACTGTAGCTCCCAGTTATACCAGTGTGAAGTCCCAAGAAGCTCTATAGGAACCATTTAGTTTTGACCTGATCCCTCTTCTGCCCTGTTTACAATGGCTTGAACAAGAGAAGCTCAAGGTGTCTAACCAACAACAGTCTTAGGTTTGGAACCTAAGACTAAGGCCCTTTCCACACCGGGCTTTTTAAATGGTGCAGAGCGACCTCCGACAGAGGTCTTCTGCACTGTATAGTGGACTGGGGCGGACTACTTTTTGCAGTTCCGCATCTCAGTGCGCTCCGGAGCAACTGGAACTGGTCACGTGGTGTGTTTTTTAAAAACCTCTTTTTAGAGGTTTTTAAAAAGCACGGAGCACATGACTCCGTGTCGCTTCGTCACCGCGCTCCGGTGCAGATTTGCAGGCGCGCACTAGTGCATGCCTGCAGATCTGCCAGGGGTGGGCTTTAGGCTGGTGAGCTTCTTCGGTTGGTGGAGAGCCTCCACCAACCGGAAGCTGCCATTTTGGACGCCGGAACAGTGCAGAGCGACGAGCTCGCACTGCTTCTAATCCTGACGGACTCAACCGGACACCAAAGAAATCCGGTGAGTTCCGTTTTCACCCGGTTCCTTTCCCACATGCGGAAAGGGCCTGTGGGATCTCTTAGCTCCTAAGAGAAACTTCCAGCTGGGTTCTGTTTCTTCTTCTTCTCTCCCTTTTCCTTTCCTCATGAACAATGGGTTCCAAGGCTATTATTTTACCTTGAATGGTGTCTGTTTCGGGGCTTTCAGAAAACTGAAAGCTATTATGAGGATTTCACCACTTATCAGAGGATTATTCCTCCTCAACTCAGTTTTGACACTCCATGGTTCATGACCTTTCCAAGTACAAGCAGGAAGCAGCAAAGATGTTTAGAAGAAGAAACAACCAAGCTGAACATGAAGAGAGATAGTAGAATAACACCCATCTGGGATGTGTGTGAAGCTACTGCAGTTAGTTCAAAAGAAGTTATCACCTCATGTGCCTCTCATTTTCTGTGACCAAGGGCAACAATCCTCAATTCCAAACAAATTTTCTAAGAAAAGGAAAAGCATGAGGAAAACTCGCAGCAATTGCATGTGAACCATTCAGTCTTGTAAAAATTAGAGCCCTGCAGCATTTCCAAAAGCAGCCTCTGCAATCTGTCACTTCACACCAGTTAAAAATGCACTCAGAAGCAGTTTCTGGTTGTGAACTTGACATTTGTAGAGAAAAGGGGATTGAACTTTTCTATTTCATTTGAAAGTCTAGCTCCATTTTTCTTTCATTTTCAGCACAGTTCTGGTATCTCTGCACTGAATAATGTAGGGCTAGCCAGAATCAAAAATATCCTTACATGGAAAAGACAAGCCTTTAATCAAAGCAACATTTTAAATTAGTCCACAGAGGTTAGTGGCTCACAGTAATGTTTACTAGCCCACATGATTTCATATACCAATGTTAGGCCTTTAAGGTGTAAATGCAGAAAAAAGTAGGAGACAGAACACCTTTAGTAAAGCCCTTGTGACTGATTACCTGGAGGAAATTTTTATTCATCACCCACAGCCAGGCAAATGGCTAAGCCACAAGCTCACATACTGTATTTTGAAGAAAAATTTTGTATGTGAACAACTTTCTCCCGAGCAAACATTCATATGTGTGAATATAAACAAATATGGATATAGCTGGCAGTAATTCTCAGGAATATGGAAAGATGGTTCCCCAACTATAATTAGAGATGGATATGTGATTTCTCATTGACTTCCTTCTCTTGACCTTTCTAGGAGAAATTCAAGCTTTTTGGAGACCTCTCAGAGAACTTGGAAAAAGGCTAATGGCAGGGTTCTTTCTGTCAGCCTTCCACCATAAACATTCTCTCCCTCAGTTTTTTCAAAGTACTATTCAGAGCCTGAAATGAACTCACTAATAAACTCATGAAGCTTTTTTTTGTTTAAACTCACTGTCTTTTTTCTAGTGATTTTGACTAACTCACTAGTTTACCTGATTAGCACTGTAAAAATGTATTTTCATGGATTAGGTCATTACTATCTTTTAGAATTTATTAGGATGTGTGCCTCTCCCTCTATGAGAAAAACAGGAAAACCTGTTGCCTCAGGAGAAAAAAATATTAGAATTGATGATAATGCTTCCTATAGCCTTGCTTTGAAGCAGGATAATGTGTGATTTTGAGGAAGACAGCAGGAAGGGATGAGGAGAGAAAGAACTTTCTAAGTCCAAGTCGGACCAGGAGAGCTGAATTTGTGAAGCAAAAGAATAAATATTTTGGGAAAGAAGAAAAAACAGGACAATTGGAGGAGGGGAAGAAGAAAAGAAGACTCCTAAAAAGGAGTGTGTGTCTGTTTTTTTCTCAATTTTACATGAAGACCTCCAGGCATCCAAGGTTCTTTCAGAATGTCGAGCATTTGTGCTTTAAAGGCAGATGTGCTCCCCATGGGACTACATGGAAGGAAACTGTTTACACTCTTTCTGAGTGTTGAGCATGCATTGTGACTCTCTTCAATAAAGTTACTTCCTCTATTGATTTTATTCTGAACTGGTTTCTAGTATCTATTATGATGTGAGAGAACAGCATTTTTTGTTCTACTGTGCCATGGACCAGCACTAGATTTGTGACCTTTGGGCATAATCTTTCCTGGAAACTGGCCAGGAACCAGCAATTAATTGCTCAAGAAGTGGCACTGGGGCAGGGATAACCACTTTGAGTACCATTGTATTATGGTATAGTATACAACTTTGTATAATATTATTTGGGATGAGCTGCAATGAACACCTTTCTAATCTTGCTCAAATAATGCTGTGTATTTGAATAATTAAGTGATTTTATTTTTTCAAGCCCATCCCTCATTTCTTTGTCTCTTGTCTTCTCCCTCTCTCCGTCTTCCCACCCTTCTAGTTCTTCCTCCTCACTCACTTTTAATGATAGAATTAAGATAAGAAAAGAAAGTGCTTGTTAAATGCCTGATCATTACAGCTGAAGACACCATAAAGTGAATCTGGGATCCCTTGATCCTGCATGAACAACATGTGCTCTGCCACTGATATTGGCAGACTGCACTTCTTGATTTAGAGTAAGGAAGTAAAAAGGACGCAGTTTTCCAGTTGCTTTGCATATTCTCAAAGACTCTTAAAAATTCAGATTAAGAATTCTCCACTCTTGACTCACTGACCAATCTTTTTAACTAACCTTTTATTGCTGTACTTGCAGCAATCAGTGCCCACTAACTGAAATAAATTACTGTTTCTTAACCTTTAATAAACAAGGTATTTGAAAAGTGAAATGTATGCACTGGTGATGTTGGAAAGAAAAGAAAGATGAAGATGAGTGACAAGCTGAAATGAGGGGGTTGTAAGGCTCTTTGGGAAAGAGCCTCCCAAGTTCACAGTTCTCAGACATGTTGGGCTCCCACCATTCCCAGGCAACAATCCTGCTATGGGTTTATTGGTCCATTTGGCCAATAATTCCAACCTAGAGGAATGCAAATTAAAAGGACAAAAATTATTCTGTACTGTCCTAAGGTCAATAGTGACCACTTCCATGCCAGTTTGTCTAAATTCCATGGCCTGGCACTAGCATTGGTTTAACAATGATAACCCAACTAATTAAATAAATTCAATTATTAGTATTTATGATAGTGAATTAATTTTACAATTCCTGACAGCATGGTTGAATGGAACTTTCATTAAAAAGAGGGGGAATTACAGTGATTTGCTGAGATTTCAGAACAACTAAGTCCAAGGGAATTCTTCCCTCCTTCTTTGCAACATTACCTAGTGACTGTGGAAACCGAAAGCTGGAGCACTTCCAGGTATGTGTGACTCCATGGCATAGAGTCCTCTAATGCGGTCCCTCTTACATTAACTTCTCCTACTCCAGAATAACTGGCACTGGTGGCAATAGTAGCAGTACTCCAAAAGTAACTAGGAACTGGTATTTTATTCTTTTTACAATGTCTATAAATGTCTATCACAAGGCCTTTTCATTTTCTTCAACAGCTGGTAGGGAAGAGCCTAGCCACCTTTTGTCACTGCTTTCTGTGATGAAACCTGAAGGGAGGGGCATGGTAACCAAGCCTCCATAGTGACCAGGAGTGGTTTAAAATGATTGGTCAGTAAGATGGGACCCTGGGGAGCTCAAGGGAGGGGCGAGCCAAGGGGGGAGGAGAAACGGAAATTTAACTGACACAGGAGGGAGTTAGTGGGAAGAAGAGTCCCGTGAGGGACAACGAGAAAAGAGCTGTCTTGGAGAGCTGAGAAACAGAGTGAATGTTGACAGTAAATGAGCTGAGCATAGTGAGAGGGAGAGAGAAAAGGGGTGTGCTGTATTATAAAAATTTAGTTACAAACAAGTTACAGTAACAAAGTTTCAATAAAATGTGACTTTCTATTTGTATAAAAGCAGTCTCACAAAGTGTCATTCTACATGCTGGATTATATACGCTACCATTACAACATCAGTACCAAGAGTGCCACTTTCTTTTAGGATTAAAAGTCTGCTTGTCCTTATTTTTGAGAAGGGCCAAAGTTTAAGGAAAGCAGAGGAGAGAGATCAATCTGGTAGAAGGAGGCCAAAGGGGGGGGCAATAGTGAAACGGATGCTGCAATTCCCAGTGGGGGAGGATAGAAGCAGACCTGTGTGTGTGCGCCTTGGCTTGATCCAGAAATCTCCCAGGCCGTGCAGACCTGCACACAAAACGAGTCAGGCTGGGCTGCAAAAAAAGTCACACTTTCCTCTTCTTCAGGCTGTTCTTCTTCACACCTTTTGCTTTCCACATGAGGAAAACAATGACGGCAGGGACAGGTTGACTGAATAGGGTGATAGTGTCACTCTAGGGCATTCTGGGAAATGATGGCTCCTTAATCCAACCACCTAGGCAAGTGCTGATGCTAGTAAGCCCTACTGCGACTCTGACAGATTCATTAAGCATGCCTGGCAGAGAGAGTTAGAAATGTCCTCTGGAAAAAATCTTGCCAAGAAAACCCTGTGATAGGTTTGCTTTAGGGTCATTATAAATCAGAAATAACTTGAAGGTACACAACCACAGTAAGAAGGAATCAGCCTGCTTAGTACATGGTAAAACCAGAGATGTTCAGATAGGGCTAGGGTAGAATCCTAGAACTGCCACCACTCAGAGTTGAGAATTCTGGTCTACTCAAACCAACTATGTGACTCAGTAGAAAACAACTGTCTTTGTGACGATAGTCTTAGCTTCCCAATGGCAACATGTGGTTCAGGCTACACTAGGGAAATCTTTTTATCTTTGGAAAGCCAAAGAAATTTAGTTTTCAGTTCCTCGTTATTAGACCCATCAGATCAGAAAAAACTAAAGCTCCTAAGTTTCCTTGTGTCGGAAGTACTGAGGCTCATAGTCAGAAGTATGTTGCAAGCCTCTCTGGAATTGGCAGAAGGCTACATTTGAGTACTGTCAAAGCCATTTCTTTTGACCATGGAGGAAAAAGAGAATATGAGGAAGTGACTCAGACCTTCACCAGCATCACCTAATTGGGTTAGTTCATGTTAGGTAGCCTTAAGCAAGCCATTACTTCTAAGGCTTGATACCTATCCATAATATAAAGAACAATGACTCTGATTTATCTTACAGGACTCCTTTATACTGGATACTGACTTCAGTGTAAATGAAGTTCTTTGTACAGAGGATGAATACACATACATGTGTGTGTGTGCATGTTTCTGAAGATGATGAAGATGATGAAGATTTTTTAAAATGGAGGTCATATTTGATGGAAGGTACTGGAATCAGAACAGGACATTTTCATTCTGTGCGGTATTCCACACCTAAACTCCTATATTATGGGAACATGAACACCTTGAGCATCAGAAGTTATGATGGAAGGAAATTACTGAAGACTTGCTTTCTTATTCCCCTAGTTTCTCAGTTAAATTAAACGCAAGGTCAAGTGTCAGCAAACGTACACCACTAATTTGGCAACAGACCCAGAAACTTCTTAGTTTTGTCAAGAGCTTAACATCAAGTGGCTAATAAGGTCAAATATTCAAGTGGGACTCTTCCTGTCGAAACCACAGCTGAATTATACTGAAAGTTTCAAAGGCCTCCCAACAGTACAACTGATGTTAAGCTGAAAACATATTATATTGGAAATATAAATCGAGAATGCAAAGACTTTCAGCACAGGTCAGCTTATGTTTTGGAACTATACGTTTTACAGCTTTCACATGGTATGAATGTGATTCATCTCTACTGTAGCATTTAAAAAAAAATGAGACTCAGATTTGCTTGGGGTTTTACAGTCCATCTTTCTTTGTCAGAAAACTGTCAGGGTGTGGCTTGTAGTATCAGGAGCTATATGTTTGACATGGCAGGAACTAGAAAAAAAGGCTATAGTAATGCACAGTACCTCTGTTCAAGAAGAATATGGAGAAAGACAACCCAGTAAAGCTCCCAGTAATACTATTCAGGAACTGTTATAGCAACACAGTCATCAGCAGCGCAGTCCATACAGACCATTAGCACACTGACATGTGTGCAAATGGAAGGGGGAAACACCATAGCTTAGTCCCTGCCATCTTCATTGACAAAGCTCATACAGCAGGTGAGCTGAAAGACTTCTGCCTGAGATCCTTGAGCACTTCAGTTAGTCACAAGAAACTATAGCTTAAATCCAACAGAAAGGGAAGATCTTCCTCTCCCAGTTGCTCAAAACCTGGCTCCATGGGGTTTCACAGTCCTTTGGAGCAAATTTGTGGAGTGCATGGAAAACTGCAGAGGTCAAGGAAGAATACTCACTTTCCCTTTTGCTGTTCCACCAGGAGAGGAGCAACATCGTACATTACAGGAAATGGGTTATGAATTTGCACCAGAACAGACACAAGATTTGTACTTATAATATTCGAATACCAATACATCTGACTTTCCCCCTTTTAAGGGGTTAAAAGTACAGCTCATTCAAGCATGAATCACAATTTAGGTTTCCTCTTAAATTTGTGTTTAAAATTTTTTCCAATAGTAATCCAATATAGCATACTTGCACCCCACAAAAAGACAGCACTGATGTATAGCTACCTAAATATCCTAAGGGTACCAGATCTCATCTGATCTTGGAAGCAGGGTCAGCCCTGGTTAATAATTAGATGGGAGACTACCAATGAATACCAGGTGCTATAGGCTATATTTCAGAGGAAGGAACTGGCAAAACTACTTCTGACTATTTTTTGCCTAAGAAAGCCCTATGAAATTCATGGTATCACCATAAGTCTACAGGCACATACATACACATAATGTGAAGTGTAGAGGAAACTTTATTATCCAGGACTGAGGTACTTGTAAGTACAGTATAGCTGAGAGAGAAAATATGCAACTTAGTATAAAAAATAAATCAAATGGAGGGAAAGTGGCGAAATGCCTACTCTCATCTGAAAAAAAAGTCCAGCTGAAATCACTGGCTACCTTCAAGTAAATGTTTTTAGGACAAATGTGTCTAGAGGCACGTAGCAATTCAGATTACAGAATTTGTATTTTGGTCAATATACATGCCTAAGCATGACCAGATAATAAAATGTATACTAAATTGTAGCTGTCTTTAATAGAGATTTCACTTCTGGGGGGAAATCAGAGTCTTCCTATACAGTTTCATGTGAATACCAGGTTAGATTACTGATCTGTTAAGACTAGTGTTCTGCCTCCAGCAGCCATAATAAAATAAAGTTTTAAAGAAAGGTAAGAAACATCAAAGAGACTGTTGATTCTTCTCCAAAACGTGAGACCTAATTGCCTTGCCATTATGTTCCTTTGCATAGATGTAACCATCCATTTAAAAAAAAAAATCCAGCCACTGAGAGAGAAAAAATATTGAGAAACTCTGGAAGCAACTGTTGTGAGTTAACAAAAAAAAAAAAAAGGTGAAATGGATATCAATTATAATCTGGTGAGTTCATTATTTATTAATACCTTAGCTAATATGCAATTTTAATTTAATTTATTTGTTTTAGAACATTTCTATGACATTTTAGAAAAATCCCATAGAACTCAACAGTAAAATCAGACACAACAAATGCAGCAACTAAAAGAATAAAATAACAACAAAACAAAATCAGAAATCGTTCATTAAAATCAAGGATAAGTTACGTAGTTCACAGCTAGAAAGTTAGGAAATTATCAGCAAAGTGTTTGAACAAATACTTCCTACCCCTCACCCCCACCATAACATTTTACATTGGGAGGTTTTAATGAATTAAAATTGAAATTAATTAAGCTACAATTGTTCACTCATTTACATGAGAATAAGCTCCCCTGAACTCACGGGCACTTATTTCTGAATCTATATAGCTGATTTCACTATAACACTTAATTTTCCTGGACTAAGCAAGGGTTGAATAATTATTCAGGACTTTTAAAGAATTATGATGGCCACATGTTAAAATGGAAGGGGTTATTCCCTTTTTTATTAAAGCAGTTTTGAGTCAGACAAAGATGTTCAACATGGATATTTCAGAGAACATAATTGGATAGACATGTTTTTAAAAGTGTTGGATATTGCAGCTAAACAAAGTCTTGATTGAAGCGTCAAACAGAAACATAAATCAAGATTAAAATATAATCTTAATTCTAATATTTGAGCATCTATATGAAGATGTATTTAATTAGGCCAGCTCAAATGTCACAAAAATGTGTGAACTTTCCAGCTGTCTTCATCCGACAGAATGTTATAAAAAGGATGCTAGGGAGTGAGGAGCTGACTTAATGAGGAAGTCATGAATGCTGTGTGGTTAGAGTCTAAAGATGAAGTGAAAGAGAGGTTACAAACATTCAAATTACACAAACAGATGATGCAATGGAGTCAGGTTGCTAGGGATGAAGATGCAAACAAGCAATGCTTGATCTCTTTTCTTTTTTCTTGATTCTATTTTCTTCATTTCTTTTTAATGTACATTTGCATGCATGTTTTAATGCATATTTTGTGTGCAACTTTGTCAAATATAAGCATTTTTGTAAGCACTTTTCCCTAACATGCTACTGTACAATATTTTTATCATCATGTGTGTTCTAAATGCACCCTTGTTCCTAATATATTCCTTTTGAAAGTATTTTTGATTGAAGAACTGCATCACAAAATCTGGAGAAGTGCAAATATTTACAGATAACCATGTTCATAGGTTGGTCTGGAAAGCATGAATTAGGTAGGCTCATTTTAAAATGTGTACCTTCTCTATTCTTAGGTAGGAAGCAAGGTTAGACATTTTTCTTTAAGGACAGACCTCTCTTTTCATGTTCAGGGTAGCAAATCTGAAAAGACTGCTTGAATTTTGCTCCAATACAACTTATGTATACCCACCTTTGCTGAGCATAGACAGCAAAGAGATCCTGCACTGATTTTCAAAGATTTATAGAAGACAACAATTAGTTAGGTAACAGCTACGTTAAGCTCCTGACCTATATAGGAATTGTCCTTCCCCTCCAGGAGTTGTCAGAGCTTATCCAACCTTTCTGGATGCTGCTTATATTCCTGAACTCCGTACCTGATCTTAGATTGTATTAACTAACTTTGGACTCATTCACTTTGCCTTGGATTCTGCTGGACTCTATTTATGACCTTGTGCTTACTGAATAAAAGTAAATAATGAGCTGTGAGCTATTTGGTTGGTTGGTTTGACATCAGCTGTGCTGTCCTGACCTAGATAGGATGCAGTGCCATAAAGAATGATTAATTAGTTCTGAATACAGTGGCCCCTCCACATTTGTGAGGGATTGGGGGGGCAAAACCCTCACAAAAGTGGAAAAACCATGAATACCTCCCCTGTGATCTCCCTCCAAGTCCTCTCCCTAGCTTCCCTCCTCCCATTCCTTTGCCTCTGGCCCCAGCATTCCCAGGAGGAAGAAAAAGACAAAGCAAAGGGCTTACCAGTACTTTCCCCTCAGACAGAGAAAAGCAGAGTTCAGATGTCCTAGCTACTTCTGGCAGCCATCTTGAGAAAGGATGGGTAGGAACAAAGAGAGCACCTGACCAATCAGCAGCCATTACACAGCAGAATGTGAAGCCACATGACAAAGAGAACACGCTCCCAGCAGGGCGGGAGCTTTACTCACTCAGAAGGGGGGAGTCCATTTTAAACACAAGCCTGGCAAGCCTGGAGTGAGGAATGCAAGGGAATGGGAGGAAGAAGATGCAGGTGGGGGGAGGAAGGCAAGCGCATGCCTTGTGAATAATCAAATCCGCAAATGTGGAGGGAGGGCTGTACTGACTGGTTGTTTGTTTTAAATGATTAAAAGAAGCTTCAGTTGAAGTCAGAAGAGGCTATGTGAAACTTCCTATACTTAGAGTTTGTTAAGAAATATTTGAATCCAAATTTAGAGAAATATCAAATTAAACTTTACAATATCCTAGTATTTATTTATGGCCAATACACATAGAATTCCAGCTATTAACAGATAACCACATGCATTATCAGGTCTGGGTAGAGATAATGTATAACAAGGGCATACATGAGTGGAGGCTGGTGGCTTTAATTTCAATGGAAATGCTGAGTCCTGTCTAGATTTTGCTTCAAACATAGGCCCTTTCCACACTGGGGGGGTGGACACGCAGGGAAATGGAGCGGCGCACGCAGGGATGGAGCTTACCGTGAAGTGGGAGGCTCCGTCCCCACTGGGAGCAGCGTGAATTTGCCACTCTGCACAGCGGTGGCACTCAGCAGCACCCAAAATGGCAGCCGGTGGCTTCTGGCCAATCAGGGCAGCATGCCAGCCGGAAGCCTGCCCCCGGGCAGCTCTGCAGGGACGTGCTACCACATCCCTGCAGTTCTGCACAGGGCACCGCGATGGAGTAGCGCACGCAAGGTTTTATAAAAACCACTTGAAAGGTGGTTTTTATAAAACATGGAGCGCCACCCACGTGGCTGCACAAGGGCGGTGTGAGGTTTAGAACCTCCCTTTTTTGTCCGCCCTAGCGTACCCCGCGGTGAAGATGACCTCCATGTCCGGTTTTACCCCCATGTGGAAATGGCCTTAGTCTATCAGAGCTACCAGTCTCCACTGGCATGCTCTCCTCTCTCATTTCTCAAAGAAAAGGAAACTACTATAAAGTGTCTCATATGAAGTATTGATAACCTTTGCTAGTCTTGAGGTGAACATGCTGCTTGAACTATATATAGACCAAGAAGTCCATTGCTATGGTGAACTATCATTTTGGTCTTGATGTGGGGCAGAATTTAACTAGCCAAAGGTTCTGCTTATTGGTATTAATAATGAAACTGCTGCCTAGAAGTGGGCAAATATTGAATTCTTTACAGGTAATGCTTTGAAAAGGATATTTGATGAAAGAATGAACTTTCTTCTTACAGTCAGTATACTACCAAGTGAAGCATCTGAAACATTCAGAGTTGCAGACTCTTGACATTGGCTACACATAAATACTTGGTAATAAAGCTCATTGAACAAACTCACATTCAGTTTTAAAGAAAAAGACATAGGATCAAGCTTCTTTGAAGTGATACTACTTCCCACATTGTTTCCTGAAGAAACCACAGTTGACCAAATTTTCATTTAATCAGGTTTTATCAATTAAATTTCAAGATGTTCAGAGCAAGAAATTTGCAGGAACTTTTGGAGACATAAAACAAATACATCTATTGAAAGACACATGATGAAGTTAGCTGCAGCAGTATCAAAGTTAGCATGTTTTTCCTGCATTGTAAAAGATAGTGCAGGCTAACCCAGACTGGATAGATGAGGACAGAGTTCATATTGGCCTCAGTAACTTCATCAGTTTCATTAAGGATGACTTTTGCTTTAGGAACTATGTCCAAATCATTTGGAATTGGGATACAGTCCACAAAGAACTTACCACAAAATGAGTTTCTTGAATTGTAGCTTCGGGCAACAACCCACACAAGCCATTTATTAAATAGGCAAGAGGCAAGTGGGAGGTGGATTGTTCTCTTTGTTTTTTGGCAAGACCATGTGGTGTAACAAAATCCCTGGCTTTCTTCAGGGTCCTGAAGAAGTGTCGTCCTCTCCTTAGTGACAGTTTTGCACTGTAAAATGTTTTTCCTAAATTCACTTAAGGATTTCTGTGCTGTCTTGATGACATCATGCCTTCCATTAAGTTTCTCTGTTAAGGTTAGTGAAAGAGCAAGATATGTCCTTTTAATTGCAGCTGTGACCTTCTCTCTGATGAATGACCTTCTATCTGATGAATAATTGGAAATGCTATAAAATAAAATGTATAGTATGGGATATAAATTTTCCTACAAATGATTGGATAATGTTATTTGACTCATTTTTCTCAATATTGCCAGGATTTTGGGAACAGTGGATTTTGTAAACCTCGCAAGACTGCAGCTACCTTTCACCAGAAAAATGAGGTGCAATTTGTGTTTTCTTCCAGATTATTTTCACTGATGATAGAATGAGACTTTTTTCATTCTCTGTGTGATAAAATAGGGGGAAACCAAAATACACCAAACAGCAATTATCAATGGCCTGCATCCTGTTGGTGACATATACACTGAAGTAACCAATCATCAGTGAGTCAGCATCGTGAGGTGGTTTGAACATTGGACTATGACAATCAGTGGCTGGGGGGCAGATTGAGATATATATATATCACACACACACACACACACACACACACACACACAGAGAGAGAGATATCTATACAGAGCTGGCTGCAGTTTTGCTGTCAGGAAAAGAAAGGAGTTGCCATCCAATGTATACCACCCCAGCCATGGACATAAAATGGGTCCTAAGTCATATATAGATCACACTTCTGTGATCTGATGGCTTCACAAAACGCAGGAAACAAATTATTCTTGGTCTTGAAAAACTTGGCACTTCTTCTGTATAATTGGTATCTAGTTCTGTGCTGATGTCCCCTTCTACTCTGTATGGCTTTTTATAGATGTCTACAAGCTTTTGGAACAAGTTGCTAATAATGCCACAATAATTCAGACAGGAACTGCAATATAATAATACCATACTCTGCTAAGAAATAATTCTCACTGGGTTTTATTTTCTGGTAAATTGGAATAGAACTACAGCTTAAAAAGACATTTTTAAAGAAAAAAATTATCAGCAACGTCTTCATGTGTAATGAAATGGCTTGAGAGACAAAGGTGCTTTCTTTTTTGTTTATTTTAGTTTGGCTGGAATTCAGACATCACATAAAGCAGTGCGTTCTACTCAGTGACTGTGCATATATCCACTTTCATTCCTCTTTCCTGATATTCAACATCTCTTGAAAAAAATCTATGCAAAGAGCAGAAGGAAATTCACTTTTTAAATCTTCTATTGTTCAAAGTTTCTCTCAGTCCAGTGTATCTGTGTGTGTCTGCACATACATGTCTGTACAGGAAAGAATTATTTATGTTGCCAGAAATATGCTTGATGGTTCTTGCCACAGGCATTCCTACTACAGACAAGCTGCTTTCAGAAACAAAACTACACTTGTAATATTATCTAGCAAATGTCCTGAATTTGTACCCTTTTACTTACCAAGTTCAGTTTAGACATAAGGGAGAACCATGGAGTGCTTCTCTAGTTAAACATTGCTAAAACTTTTTACCTTGTCTGTTTTCCCCAAATTGATGTCTTTCAGGTGTGCTGGCCTTGTCAGCTGAGAATCATAGTCTTCTACAAATGGAAAGCAACATGTTGCAGAAGGTTAACTGAGAATTTTTCCTACATTAGACTGATTGTTGAGGATTCTGTGTGTCCTCCAGAAGATTCTAGCTCATATTTTTGAATGCCAAGCCTGATCAGAACGTGTGAATTGAAAAAAATGAAAATTCCCCTCTGCCTGTGTATTTTAAGGAAGTTTAGCGGTAGTTGGCTGACAGAAAGTTTGTTTGCTATTTTTGACCTTTTCATTGAGCAGCCCTTTGTAAGCCTCCTGAAATGGGCATGCTGACTGGGAGATTCTGGGAATTGTAGTTTTAAAGAGTAACTTCTCCAAGTTCTTTTCATGTGAATCTGTTTCAGAATAAAAAGGAAAGGAGGAAGAAGTCATTCAGTACTTCCTTTAAGGCTGATTTATTTTAGCATGAGATTCAGTAGCTTTCAAGCCACTTTTTCAGATGCACTGACAGAGTACAATATACTCCATCAGTGCTTCTGAGAAAGTGGGCTGAAATTCATGCAAGGTCATGCTAACATATATCAATCTTAAATGTGTTACTGGAAAACCTCCAGTCCCTTTTCTTTTTCTCCATCTCTGTTTTATGCACTCATGAGCCTTTTAGAGCTTGTTAAGAATAGTTAGATTTCTATCAGCATCTCCCATCAGAGTGCTGTGGGCAGAAGGTACAAACTGAATGTCTCACCTTATGTAGATTACTGGATAACAGAGTGTACAATTGTTTCTTTATAAAATTAAGGGCATTTATAGAACATATAACAGAACAGTGAGCTCTAAACTTGGACAAAGAAACCCCTAGTGATGGTTTCTACACATGAAGGTCTACTATCAGCCATTTTTCTTTGAAGAAACCAGAAATGACCTCAGGGAGAAAAGGTAGAAAGGAGGAAAAAGACTAAGAGTACATTCTGTAAGTAGATTTGGAAAAGCAAAGGAAAAACGGTGAGGAGGGGGCACAACCAGGCTATCTGCCTATTTCTGACCTGCCCCCACTGGTACATATCATTTGTTACCTGCCTTGGTGGTGTATATTGAAAAGTTAGGTCATGGCTATATTGTATGGCATCAGTTTCTGTATAGATATTAGGATAATCCCTTACTAAAATGCCTAAATATGGTCAGAGTCTAACACATTTCCTGCAAATGAGCAGCTTAAATAATCTTTGTAGTAACTGCGCAGCCTGGCCACTTTTCTTCTTCAACTAGTAAACCTGTCAATTTGAAATATGCTTGATAAGTAGAGCTTGGAAAATGTCCTTGTTTGGAGTACAGTTCCTAGAATCCTCCAGCCAGCATGGCCATTTGCTATGCAATATGGGAAGTGCTGGAAGCCATAGTAAAAAATAACTTCTCCCAGCTCTTTTTAATTCACAGCCTCAGATATAAGGTAGAGTTGAAAACAGCTGCCGGGCACAGTCAAGATTTCAGCTAGCTCTTCTGCTTCTGAAAACGAGGCAGTTTCATTTAAGTTTTCTACCTTATTGTTATCTCTACTACAAAAGATAGTTTTTTGCCCAGTTTCTGCTCCTGGTGTTTGAAAAAAAACAAACTGTCAGCTCACCAAGAATCAGACTAGAGCTTCCTCCAGCTATGTCCTATCCTAGAACAAGCTGCCACAGATCTCCAATTCCAACCAGCAACCAAAACCAGACCCTGCCTGGACTTTCCTCTGAAGCATCTAGCAACAGCCCTGTTTCTTGGTTTCTTTATGATAAGATAGTTTTGACCTTATTCCCCTTTAAAATGTCAAACCACATTCCAAACATCCCAAATGCACTGTTCTGAAACAAAAAGTATTTCCAAACTTAAGGCTGCTCATGTCAGCAATTACAACGTACCATGCAGCTTTTACATCTTTTTCTCCTCAATAGATATTCTGTGGTAATGAAGCAAGGCAAAAGTCCCTTCTGAAATTGGGCTCAGATTACATCTTATTTAAGTGTAAGCACCCAAATACTATGACCATTTCCACACTAGACTGTTATAGTGCTATTATTCCACTTTCAACATTCTATGGAATCCTGGGGTTTGCAGTTTACGAAGGAGCCTTTGAGGAGCCTCCCTAAACTGCAAACCCCAGGATTCCATAAGATGTTGAAAGTGGAATAATAGCACTATAACAGTCTAGTGCGGAAATGGTCTATGTCCTCTCCAAAAGTGAAACTGCCCTCTTAGCTTGCAGGAATAACAGTACTTTGTCCTTTAGATGACTACTAAGATGGTTCCTTCTTTTTTAAAAACTCAAGCAGCTGGTGAAATGATCTCAAAACAAGTAGCGATCTAACTTTGCCATAGTGGTTTGGATATAAGTTGACATCTGGCAAAACAATCCTGTCAGCTCAGTGGGTTGCAAGTCACAAGATGGATAAACTACCATGGTAACGAATGAAGAAAGGTAAAGAAGAAAGATAAAGACTAGGAATTAATTGCCCTCTTGGCCATAGAAACCCACTGGGTGACCTTAGGCACATTACATACTCTCAGCCCCGGAAAACCTTGTGATAGGTTCACCAGGGTTGCCGTAAGTCAGGAACAACTTGAAGGCACACAGCAACAACAAATAATGTGTCACCCTCTGATGTTGTTGGACTAGCCAGTGGTGAGTGTTGATGGGAAATCCAGCAACTTCTGAAAGACCACATGTTTCCTACTCCTTACCTATAACTTCATTGGCCAGAGCAGGGGTAGGGAATTGATAGGGGCTAGATGAGACCCATCTCCAGAAAATTCATAGCTGACCCCAAATATGACCTATTCCTGTCCTAGAGAAATCCCAGTTTGGGAACTTACCTTTGCTGTTGCTTGTAAGAAACCTTGCAGTGGTAGTTTTATATATGATGTAGAGCTTTCCATGCCTATAGTTGCAATAGAGGAGCTATCCACCAGGTCTTAACTCCACCATAGTCAACACTGAAGGTTAGAACTGCACTCTTAAGATGCTATCTGACGAAAATATAAGAATGATAGCAGAATTTGACTCCCCTTGACATTAAATCAACTTGTGAAATCACATCCAGAAAATTACTGGTGTATTTCAGCTAGTTTTCCACTGAGGTAAATAAATAGTAATAATTTTTAATCAGAGTCTTGTGTACCTTCAGAACTGATACAGAGTAGATTCAAATTAATGGTTAGCTATTTAACACAATTCTAATCACTAATTTGGAAACTGAAAACAAGTATAAATTCCGTATATGCTGTTCATATTCAGAAAAACAAGTTTCTTGTGCAAAATGCCATCAGCTTCTGGTGCTGCAATTTGTAATGCCAACTTGGGCACCAAAAATGTGGGTAATGATGTGTTTTCCATATATTAACAGCAAGAAGTCATCTTTATACACTTCTAGTGAAATATACATTTTAATAGAGTCAGATAATCTAACTGGTATCAGTCTCCTTTTTTAAACACCCACAACACTGAAGGATCTCCAATGGATTATTAATTTGTAATAGAAAATCTGGCAGCTCCTGTAATGACTGATAACTTGAATTTTAGAAAAGCGCTATAATAATTTGGGTAAGATGTACAGGTTGCAGTCAGGGTTCATGTTTAATGGGCCTCAAAATCTTGAAGATGCTCTTCAATTAAAATTGAAAACTGTTTTTTTTCCTTAAGATGCTAAGTTCTCATACATCTTAAACTCTCTTATGAATCTTTCCCACACTCGCTCAGAACACTATAAGTCCTACAACTCATCACACACTCATCATATAATTAGCAGTTAGTGAGTGGGTGAGGTAGAATGTGTAGTGAGCAAAGTCATGGCAATCTGTCACCAGTATTTGTTGTTTGTTATCTTATATTAAAATACAGACATTGGATCCAGACATTGCTAATGCTGACAGAAAAAGAAGAAAACCTCTTTTGCCAGTGCTGTGCCCTGCAGCCAACTGCATCTTCCAGTTCTGTGCTCTGGATATGGAGATTTAAGCACCTCAAATGACAAATGAACTGTTTTTTGCAGTTCAACCAGTTGCAGGTTCCTGAACAACATTCAAAATATTCAAGGGTGGGACCCAGTATAGGACAAGACAAAAAAAAACAATGGGTCACTTCTGAGCCGTGAATGGAAGGAGATATAAGCTTGCTTCTTTGACTGGCTCATCTACTAGTGGGATATTCAAGGGGAGAAAGAGCAGCATGCAGAACAAAGGGGCTTGGTTAAGGCTTCAAGGCATAACTTTAGCAGGTGCAACTGTTGGTTCAGAAGTGTGACTATTTTGCTGACTCTTAGTTGCTTGATCATGACAGAAAACAGTATTTCTCACCAGATAAGGAGAATTAGGCTGGCATTATTTGGTCATATGGCAATATTTTAATGTTATGGTTGCGTTATTGTTAATTTCAGTGTGCTTTTGTTGTATTAGAATATTTTTAAGGATACTGTATTTGTACTGTAAAGATAGCAATATTATTAAGCTTCTATATTAATTTTTCTTTTATAATTTTTTCTGCTTTATGTATCCACATTTTGTGTGGTAACTTGGCGTTATGTTTCACTAGGACTCTTCAATAAGTACATCAGAATATATCACACAGTTATATGCATCCCTTTTGAACTTTGGAGATACAGTCCCTTTCTACCCCATCAAAACTGAAAAACTAAAATGGTTCATGAGGCTTTGTAGAGCCTTTACCTAGGCCATTTCTGCACGGGGTGAGGGAATCGCCCCGTGCCACTACTTACTGGACTTCTTGGCTCTCTGGTCCGGTCCACAATGCTCCGGAACAGTGCGTGCTTGTTGCTCCGCACTGCTCCGGGGACAAAAATAGCGGCTTCTGGTTGGTCTAGGGTCTCGACCAACCGCTGAAGCTCACCAGCCTAAAGCCTGCCCCCTGCAGATCGCAGGCTCGCACTGGTGCGGGCCTGCAAATCTGCACCGGAGAGCGGGCATGGAATGGCGTGCTCCATGTTTTTGAAAGACCTGTTTTAAGCGGTCTTTCAAAAGCACGCTTGACGACTACTTGGGGTCGTTCCAGAGCGGGCTGAGGTGCAGATCTACATTAAGTAGGTCCGACCCAGTCCGCTCCCAGGTGCAGACGTCCCCCCGGTGGACGCTCTGCACCGTTTCTATTAGCCCATGAGGAAATGGCCCTAGTTCCTGACACACCTTCAAGTAGCCTTTTAGCACAATGCACAATGAAGACAAATATTCATGCTATTTATGTCATAGGGATCAATATGATAATCTGACCAAAGTTAAGACAGGTACACAGGTACAAGAAGCCAACATTTCTGAAACCCCTCTGTATCTGGAAGGTGCATCACTCCTACCTGGCATCATTACACTTTTCTTAATTCTTGTTATAGCATATTATCTGTTCTATTGCACTCTCTGTCTTTTCGTAACATGCCTTGATTCCAATCGCATAGGGACAGGGGTGCAGAGGACATGATTCGTCCCACATGGCAATGTTTTTGAAGCATCCCAGCCCATAGCCACAATCCCGCGTGCCCTGGCCATGCCCCTACACACCGCAGCCATGCCCTCTCCCACTCCCCCCCACTCCACACACTCCAAGCTCCAAGCTCGAGTCACAGACTGGAAGAAAGGCAGGATATAAATAAAGGGATAGAGGGATTTGAAAAGTAAGGCTGAGGCTTCGGACGGTATGCAAATCCTTGATTATTTTGTCCTCACATGCAAAGACAAATAACTACTGTAGTTTCATTTTTAATCCACTGTAGGACAAAAGGAATAATCTTGTGTATCTTTTTTCTTGTATTTGAATTTCCCAAAGTGTTCTGGATGACATTTCTCCAGAGAAAAATACTTTCTGCATGCGTGCACACACACACACACACACACACGTTTCTGGCACTGAAAATACTGTTTTCTGCATAGGAAACACATTTTCTTCACACATTTTCTTTTGTTTCTTTTGCACAAAAAAGCCACATTTCTCTGTGCAGAAAAAGTCCTCTTGAACGCTTTGGAATATTTGAGTACCAGGAGCAAGCTGCACAAAACTCTTCCTGCTTTGTTGGGAAACCCATTTCTCAAGCAGGAAATGAATAATAGAGAATATTATGCCTATCCTGGAATAATAAGAGAATACCCTTTTCATCCCTATAGGGTATAGAATTTCAAAGTTTTTGAGGCAAAGAAATATAAGTGGTTGAATTAATGGAAGCATCGGAGTTTATCCTTGGGGCTTTCAAACTCAGCTCTTCCTCAGCAATCTGTCACTCATGCTAAGATCAAGAGTGATCTTAATGAGAATTGTTGAGAAAATCTTTAACCAATGGACCATTGTCTTAAAGAGTGAGATGATAATGAGTGTCCTATCTCAGTCAGAGTGGCTCAGCTGATAACTCAGACAAAAACAAACTGACTAGCTCCTGGATCATTACTTACTTTTAGGCAGTAAATACAAGGTCATAAATAAAGTCCAACAGAATTCTAAGGCAAAGCGAGTCCACAGACAGTCAGGATAATCCAGAGTGAGGCAGTTTAGCAAGATTTCCAGCAGGGTGGAAGATTAGATAAACTCTGACAACTCCTGGAGGGGAAAGGCAGCGGCTATATAGGTCAGAAGCTTAATGCAGCTGTTGCCTGATTAATTGTTGGCAGTTATTTATTCTCTGGGATTGGCATAGGCTCTCTTTTTGTTGTCTGCACTCAGCAAAGGTAGGTACTGATAAGTTATCTTCTGTGTCGGAAGAGGCAGAACTCTCTGCTGGAGCTGGCACCGCCCCCTGGTCTATGTGTGGCACTGTAACCTCTGGTACAGCAGGTCCTGGCATGCTCCCTGTTTCAGCCTCTGAAATGTACCCTGTTTCAGACTCTGAGTCAGAGTCCATGTTCTGGAAGCAGGGCATGACACCGGCATTGCTGGCCTAGCTCTGCCTGAGCAATTTCAAAATATTGTCCAAGGACCAGAGAATCATGCCAAGGATTATAGCTGTTCTGTGAAGATACTAACTTCGCAGCTCCCATGCAGGTTTTGACATAACTCAGCTCTCTGGCCAAAATTGAAGATGTATCTTTTCCGTCCTCTTGTTTCTCTATGTACTTTTAAGCTGTCACTCCTATATTTCTCCTCTAGCCCCCTTTCCTTTACTTCCTCTTCCTCTGCTTTTTGGTTTTGTTTCTTAGCTGCCCCTTTCATCCCTCTTTCCTTTACTAATGTTTCTACACCTCAGTCTTTCTGCCATCCCTTCTATTATACCCCTGCTTACCTCCACACCTCTCTTCTCACCTTCTCCATCCTGTCTGCATTACCTCCACATGTCTCTTACATTTCTTACTTACTTACCTTCTCCATCCTGTCTGCATTTTCCCCAGGTGACTCTTATCTATTTCTTCCTCCATCATCACCCACTCCGTGCCCACTCTCCCTCCAGGCCTGCCTCCTTCTGTGTTGCTTCCTCCTTCCCCATATCCTTCCTTTTTTTCACCTACCTTCTTCTTCTGCTCTGCCCTTTTCCTATCTGCTTTGCATTCCCTCCCCTCACTGCTTAGGGAGCCATGTCTTGTCTTTTCATTTCTCCTCCTCTTCTCTGAGCAGTCACAGCTATGGTTTCCTCTGTTTCTGGGCAACCAGAGGAGTGTCCTGACAGCATTTCCAGGTGTTGCCATTCTCAGACATTGTGGTCAGATCTGTGAAGTGGTCAGGGCAGTAAGAGTTGGAACAGTGACCCCAGCAGCTCTTCATAAGAGAATACTGGTTTAAGGTCAATTCACAAAACACGCTCATAACAATCATGTACATCTTAACCAGAGCTTTGAAAAAGTATTTTTGAGAAATTCCCATGATCCTCCAGCCAGCCTTGACAGAGGTTATGCTGGCCGGAGGCTTCCGGGATTTTTAGTTCAGAAAGTAAATCGCCTGAGTTCTGATCCTAACTAGGCCTCTGTCTTTGAAAATGGAACTTGGCATTCAAGTTTTTAAGTATGTGTATGATAAACATAATATTCCATTTGCAAATATAATGTTCTAGCACTTCCTGGGAAGAAAACATGAAAAGGTTACATCAAGTTTAAATGCTGGGTTTTTCTAAAAAAAAGTTCCAGCTCTAAATTGCATGTTCAAGCAAGTTCTTGATTCTCATCCATTCTTCATTTATTGCATGAATCCTACCTGGCTTCTCAACAAAGGGTGTCCATCACACACCTAATGATTTCTTGCTTTCTTTGTCAGAAACCCAACTACCACATCCAAGCTCCTTCTGGAGTTCAGTCTGCAACTCTCAGCTTGTCTTCAGAGTGTCAGATGCCATTAGGAGCCAGGGAGCAAATAATATATTTCCATTTTAAAATCTGAAAAATGTCACAAAAAGCTTTTGGCATTTACACGGCTCAGACAATCACACTTAACACCCTCTAATTCTCTCCACAACTAATTTCTTATGTTCCATATATATGCTCAGCAGGAAATCAGGAATAACTATTAGAGAGGAAAAATGTGTTTTTGCAGCATAGCCATTAGTGTGTGGTAGTAACAAGAAGAGAGCATGTCATACAGCAATATTGGCAGCATTAAAGAAATAATGACAAAAAAATCAGAAAGGTTCAGATGGAGAGAATTCAAACACCATTTTAGAAAATACATTTAGAACTCTGCTTGAAAAACTAGTGCATGCAGTTATGAAGGCAATGATTGCCTGTCTTGTGGTTATGTTGTGCTTGTGTTTCATTGCTTATTGTATTTTATCGTATTTGTATTGTTGTCAGATGCCTTGAACAGTATTTGGTGGATAGGTGAGATATAAATTTAGCATTATAAATAAATAATTTTGCAGAAAATAAGCAATGCAAGCCCTTGTCTTTACAAATAAGCAAAAACAACTGCTGTGCATTTCTCTGTTTCTGCACCAGAATGGTATAGTGTTTTGAGAGTTAGGCTACAACTTTGAAGACTAGGATTTAAAATCTCACTTGGTCATGGAGACCTACCAGATGACCTTTGGCGAGCCACATTCTCTCAGCATCAGAATAAAGCAAAGGCAAACCAATTCAACAAATCTTGCCAAGAATATCCCATGGTAGGTTTGTGTTAAGGTCGACATGAGTTGGAAATGACTTGAAGGTACACAGCAACAGCAGCAGCAGCAGCAGCAACAACCACGGATAAACATTAAAAATAGGTTCGAAGTATACAGGTTCAAAAATGTATTATGAACATTTTGTGTGGGAAACAGCATTTACGCACAAAAAAAACACATGTCTGGAAACAATGTTTTCATGCACACACCCACAATTCTTGTGAAAAAAGAAGCCATGTGTATTTCTGTACAGCATAATTTCCCAAAATACGTCTGGATATGTGAACACTGGGTGAGAACAGCACAAAAATATTCATTTTCTCCACTATGGGAAGAAAACAATGGAAATTATTTGTCCTCACTCGCAAGAATAAAATGATCAAATAGTAACCTCCCTAAACTGTTCACATGTTTCTCTATGTACAAAATTAATGTAAGTGTGCAATCAGGACAGAACTTTGGGGCAAATGTCTAAGACCTTACTCAGCAGACCAACAGGCAGTTCCTCAAAGGCTGTGGGGTATGCTTGCCATATTTTGAAGTCAATGAAGTAATACATTTTGCTATCTATAGAAGAATCCCCGTAAGAGATCCATGGTTGAAAGTGAACTAGCTACACTGAGAGTGTCACACCTACGACTCCTTCCCCCTCATTCCACATGTTTATCTGATTCCGTAAATGGGGTATGTTTGCAGGACTATCTGCATCAGGAGTGGATAACTGCCAGGGCTAAGAGCTGCATCAGTTCCCTGCAGGACCATGGAGAGGTACATCTCCCGTCACACCCCTCATCTGCCTCTGCACCCTTTAGATTGTGGCTGTTGTTGGTTTTTTTCATTCAAACACATAGGCATCTTCCTGTTTTAGACTCAAGAGAAGTCTTTATTTACCCAAGGAGTGAACTAGAGTTAAACCATTGATTTGTTACCTCATTAATTGAACTTCTGTCCTACACTAAGCCAGAGCCGGTGGTCCCAAAATACAACAAAGTTGCCCCTATGCTTCTCTCGGGCATATGAGAGAATGTTTTCCTAATATACTAATATATTTTTTAAAAAATGGGGACCTGAGAGGCCAGAGGACTCCCATGGGCCTCACTTTTCCACCTTTCTTTCTCTCTCTCTCTTTGACAAATGTGGAGGTCAGGGTCAAGCAGGTACAATGCGCTTCCTCATTCCCAAGTTGTGTTCACTGGTTTCTTTGCGTAAGTAGGGGGAGCTGGGAACATATATGCCCACTCTACTCCTTCTACTCCATGTTGCTGAAAAAGATCTGAAAAGGCTTGAAGCACATTCATTCGGCTACAATTATAGAATTTCATAGTTCTTGATCAGGCAGTGCTTCTAATCATGCAAAGTTCTGCAATTCTGTTTAGTTTGATGCAGTTATAGTCTTTTTCAGATGTCTAGGCAACACAGATAGATTGGGAGTCAAAGGGCAAGGCTGTAGCACACATTTGCAGGTCCCTTTTCTCATGTAGGTCTGACTACTGTGGCACATCTATCTCTACCTGCAAGTGAATGCATGAAAGGCTAAAGAAAGATTTCTTGCAAATGTTAATCACTGTGGCAAGACACTTCCATTACAAAATAGAACTCTTCTTCCCATCTTACAGCTCTATTTATCTCAAGAGTCAGAATTTCAAAATTAACGACAGCATTCTACATAACTGAGTCTGTTGCAAGAAGCATCAAGGAGAAGAAATAACTTTAAAATACAAGTGAGCTTTCTGCCACTGAGAGAACCAAACACTTTGCTGGGATTATGTCAGAGATACAGAGATGAAATGCTTCATTGCCAATGGCAAATTGCAGGAACAGTTTTGTTCATGTGGAATGGGAATAAGTATTTACTCAGCGTAAACTATTACTCAAGACAAAGTCTTTTGAAATAGCACAGCTCCAGGACGTGAAAATCTAAACTGATCAATCACACAGTAGTCCTTCTAACAAGGCAAGGTAGAGATGTAAAGGAAGGGGGAGGTGGATCACCCAAAGGCTCTATAGTTTAACAATGAAAAATACTCTAACATTATGGTTCCCTAACATGGAAGTATTCTCATCAACTCTCATATCTGTAAACGTAATATGGCCTTTTTTACTATCTGTTCTTTCCATGTTAATTTGCTCTGGAAAAGCTTTGGCTATTTTAAAGCTGTTCCTAGCTATCTGGTTGAACCTTTAGATATCTGTCATACAAGTAATTTGTAGGAACATTCTTACACCAGCAAATTCTAATATCTGCTCAGCCTCCAAATAACTATGGGTTTTCAACAGTATGATCAGGAGTGTTCTCCTTCAGTGTCTTCCTAGTTTTCTGGAAGAGTTTCCAATGGGGTGAATAGCCAACTGACCAAGATCCAAAAGCAGGTGATACATAGAGTTCTGCCAGCATGTGTGTGTGTGTGTGTGTACAGCATGCATGTATGGGAGACTGCCAATGAATACTAGGTGCTGTACATTTCAGGCTACATTTCAGAGGAAGGAACTGGCAAAGCCACCTCTGAGTATCCCTCGCCTAAGAAAACCCTACGAAATCCATGACGTCTTCATAAGTTGACTGGCAATGTGAAGGCACACACACACTTTGTGCCCTAGCACAATACAACTTGTCAATGCTAACACATACTCTTATTGGTGGACAGGGGAGAGAGAGAACATTTGGATTAATTGGGCTGTCATGGTGCAGCCAAAATAAAGGAAAAGCTGATGCCCTTCTAGATCTCCACGGACTATGCTGGATATACTATAACATGTGCTGGAGTTTGAAGATGTGATAGCTGTTCTTTTGTCAAACATTTATCACAGATTCATGCATGCAGCAGCTGTTTCACAGCAAAGAAAGGTCTCCACTCCGTCCACTATGGAGAGCTCCAGGTCCACTGAGAGCATGCTTTCGGACCACTTTGTCTCTCAAACATATCTATACACTTCCCAAACTTAAGACAAAGCTTAAGGTATAGGTGAAAGTAAGAGCTTTTATGATGGTGTCTAAATAACTAGACAAAGGAAACATGTATGAACATAAGCAGTCACAACAAGATTCACACATACACATACACAGTTACCTCATGTCTAAGCCAAGAAGTATGAGAATGAAGGGAGACTAACTTCCCAATGGAAAAATGTAGTCTCATCCCTCTTCTAGAATAACATGCCAGTGTGTGTGTGTGTGTGTGTGTGTATGTGTGTGTAGTTCAGTGGCACCTACCTTCAATATTAGCTGTTCTTCTGAAAGTATTATATTCGACCAACCAACAACTCTGGAAACTGGGATTGATCCTTGACAGGGATCAGAGAGACATTGGAAAGTGTCAGATTAGAGGTAGATTCCTAGCAGGTTAACTACTTTTTTGGGAAAAGATGAAGATTGGTTCAAGTAAAACAGTGGTTCTCAACCTGTGGGTCCCCAGATGTTTTTGGACTTCAGCTCCCAGAAGCCCTGAGCATTGACCATAGTGGCTGGGGCTTCTGGGAGCTGAAATCCACGAACATCTGGGGACCCACAGGTTGAGAACCACTGAAGTAAAAGGCCAGTCTCCTTCAGCAGAGCTTACAGGAGAATGTACTGAATCTCTAGTGTATCCCTCTGAGACTAATTCCAACAACATAAGCTCAACAGGCAGTATTCATGTTTCATAACTAAAAACTCCACCGGTTATTTTGAAATGTACTATCAAAACATAAATACATAGCTTGCCTAGGTCCTACTACCTCAGGAAACAACTCAGGAAAGACAGGAAGAAGAAGAATGAAGAAGGAGGGGGGGAAGGAAAAGAGAGTTTTTATGTGACCATAGACACCTCTGAATGGAATTCCACATGTAATTCCGCATGTAGAGTAATTCCAAAAATGATGTTTGCTCAAATGAGGACAGATGGTCTGGTTACCAGTTACTGGCTACTTAGCTACATGGATTGCTGATGACCATGCATGACAATTGATGGCCAAGCAAATAAAAGGCCCCCATTTCCCCAATAGCAAATGGGAAAAGAGAATGGAAACAGAATGTTTGATTGAGCTGTATTTTCCAACAGAAAGGAATGAGCTTGGGGACTTTCCGAAGGTTAGGGTGACTTCCAGAATAGCCTCAGTCCTCAATGGTAACAAATTGGTCTTGAGTATCCAATTGACCTCCACTCTCAGTGATTCATTTTGTGGCTATCAAATACTTTCAGTTTCATATGCTCAGACACAGTTTCATATAGTATGACATACTCTCCATTCCATTTATCTTAAAATGGGGATAAAGGTGTCCAAAGACTGGCATATACTGTCACTGTACAGTGATGGAATAGACATGGCACCTTGTCTCATGTGGCTGATCATTATCAGGAAGCCATTCATGTAATGTTCTCGACAGCTCAAATCACAAAAGTAGATTTTCTTAACCCCCTCTTTTCATCAGGATATTTATGGGAATAAAATCAGAAGGCAGGAAGAATAGTGTATACCACTCAAAGACAGGATATACCTTGAAGGTGGTAAGATTAAAATGCAGTTTGAAAAGTCATTCTGCATAGTGACTTTATATTAAACTGGCAGTGGAAGGACATAAGCTGTTGTACACTGCAGCCCATTTTGTCTTATGCATGGAGTGAATGGAGGCAATACTCATATCACTAGTAAAATTGGCTGCACTCCCTGAAAGATCATGCCAAATAAAACTGCTTAATCTTTAAGGTGGCACAGGATTCTTTGCTGTTTTTCTTCTACAATTTGGCTAGTCCCCAGAAAACGTATATATGAAGTAGCACTGAATCAGGTTCAATGGTTTGGGCATGTCTAAAAATCTATTTGGTTAATTCAGCATCTTTAATTCACCAATCATATTTTTGCAATCACATTGTGGTTACCCTGACTGAAAATGTTACGCTGCTTTTATAAAATTAACCAGTTACCCACTCACTTTTGAGAAGAAATGGAATTCACATGTAGAGTAATTGCAAAAATGATGTTTGCTCAAAATGTAGAAAATAGCAACACTTGCAAAACCGACTCTTATTTGAAAACTAAATCAAAATTGACATTCATTAATGTAACATGGTGACTAATTAACCATCACATCAGAAATGTGTATAAACTAGGACATACATTTTACAGTAGTCTCATCTATTGTCATTATTGTCATTAGCTAAGCTTCATTGTTGATTTGCAGCATGTCACTTTTCATCTGGAATAAAAAGGAAAGAGGGGGAGGAGATAAGTAAAGGAAGCAGCTCCTTTAAGACTGACTGATTTATTTAAGTGCAAGCTTTCCTGAATATCAATCCATTTCTTCAAGTGCATTGATAAAGTATAATATAAAAGCTTTCGGGAAGAACTGGAAGCCACAGGTAGAGCTATCTCAAAAGAGATGTTTACTCAAAGACTATTGTAATCTGAAAGCATTTGTTGTCTATTTCTAAGGTTCTTCTCACTTCTCATATACCTTTTTAGCCTTGGGTAAACTTACACACACATGCACAAACACCTATCTTTTAAAAATTTCAGAATAGGAATACTTCAGCCATTACCCTAATGGAAAAAGTATTTCAATTCTTCGCTTTTCTTGCTTTTCTAGTATTCAAAATGCAATCCTAAAGCCAGCCAAAGACCAGCTGAGTGAGTGGCCAATGGATGCAACATAAATTTTCCTCCACCATTGAAGATGAATGCCTGCCATTTGGTGACTTCTAATATCACATGCAGCCCTTGATTGCACACACAGAAAGTTCATTAGACATAGACATCCCATCAACAATATTGTATCAGGAATGGGAGGACAGGTGAGTATAATGCTGAGGTATGTTGTAGGCATGTCAAACATGGCCAAGGATCCTAAGTCTCTTCTTCCCTCTGTCATAGTTAGTTCACTCCAAATAACCAAAGTAGGGAGAAGTTTTTAAAGATTTCCTAAAAGCCATTATTATTATTATCATCATCATCACCATCTTTATTTTTATCCTGCTTTTCTCCCCAAGGGGACTCTTTAAATCTCTGGACAGGGGCAGTAGATTTATTTGAGGCATATTCCTCATTACATTCTTGTATTGGGTTTATGGCAGTTTAAAGATCTCAGAATATCCCAGTGAATATTGAGGATTTTAATTTGGTGAGGACACTGTTGCTGAGAATTCTCCTGTTCTTGTCTTAGAATTACAGTCTCCAGGTTTCCTGAGATAGAAGAAATACCTGCAGTATTAAATCCTATTAAGTCTGTGATGAAGAAATATCATTTACAAACCTTAATACTCAACAAAATCCAAAATACAGATGGCAGAGCTACCTTTACCAGGCCAACCAAAAGATACAAAATACATTACACTAGCTTTCAGAACTCACTGGCTTGTGCAGACGATGGAAACTAATGCTGTCAGAGTCCCTGGCCTGCATCTTGTTTGAGATGTTTGCTTAAGATGTTTCTTAATATTGTGTTGAGAGTGGGCTGACACAGCTACCTCTCCTTTGCCATGCAAGGATGGAAGAAAAGGGGGATAAATGCCAAGTAATAAAACTTCTGTCTCCATTGGCAGCAACAAAGTAAACCTCCTTTGAGATCTAGGTTTTTCCTGTCCTATGAGAGGGTATAATCCTCTTTATAGGTACAGTAATTCTTTCATGAACAAGTCACTATCAGTTTGAGAGTAAACTGGTTTTTGTAGAGCAAGTGCAGGGATCTCCATTTTGCACAAAATATATATGATGAAAAAGCACAACTACTTAGGCATCCAGTTTCTGCCATGGATTGTAACATCTGAGAAAGCTCTACACAATTCATTGAACCACCATGGAGTTGAATGTGATGACAAACTGCACATTTTCAGACAAGTTTTATCACACCCAAAGCAACTCATTATTTTTTTGACATTGTTTCATTTGAAGAAAATGGTAATTAGCCATTGCAAATTATCAATTGTCTCAGGACACTTCATTCAGACAATGGTGTATTCGCATCTCAGCTGGTTTTTCTCGACCATGATCTGCGAATGACAGTTTTTAAATTAACAGCCACTCTGTATTATCATAAAAGCAGGCTCAATAGACAAGCTTCCAACTGGTTGGGAAGGTGGACCATATTGTCATTCAAATAAGGAAAATGTATAAAATTGAATTGAGGGCATTGTCGAAGCAGGACATTTTTCACATTTCAAAGTGGAGTCTGTATAACTCAAAGATTAATGAAAGACACTTGGAGGCATTTACATACAATCTTTGGCACAACATCCTGAAATACCAGGTTTGTTTCTGTTTACTGTCAATTCAGTGAAGACTAGAATTCTTCAAAGATTCCCAAATTTAAAGGGTGACTGTATATATGTTGCTACAAGATTGACAGCTTTGGCCTCTGGTAATGCTTTATTATAAACATGTGAAAGAGATGTATTTTAGCACCAAGTGCTGGAAGCCAGTGGCCAGCACACAAGCTTGCCAAGCCAGATTTATCCCAGATAATGTGAGGTTCTTTTTTCTACCCTGTGTAAAGCTCACATATTTTCTAAACAATGTTAATTATATCTCTAAGAATCTAAAGCCAGTGTAATATAGTTGATAAAGATTGGAGTGACAAGACTTCAGTTCAAATTTTATTTGGCTATGAACTTGACTGGGTAGTCTTGAACAAGTAGCTCAGATTAGCTCTTCAGGTTGTTGTGCTTGGATGAGATAATCCAGTGCAAACACTGGATGAAAGGTAAATTGTTAAAACAAACCAGTGAAATACTAAAATATGGATGCCACACATACACAAACATTAAAAAATCCAGTTGTATTTGCTTTGCGTAGGACAGTTTGATTTGGATTTTCCATATAAAGGAGGTCACAATCCAATGGAAATTTTTCTTGTATATGTCCTATGAAAAAGAAATAAAGCCTTATAAGCTTTTATGACTCCTCATTTATTTCAATGGAGTATGTTGAGAAGGTTGTTCCAGATGATTATGAGCTAGGTCAGCAAGGTACAGAATGAACTCTCCTGCAGATTACATTGAGAAGTCGACTATATCTATACCCCTGTGTGACCTACTGAACTTGGCCTCCTTTTCTTCAACTTGCATCAATGTGAAATGCTGTTTATAACATTTTTCAGGACTAGATTCCAGCTTGCTGGACAGTAATGTAGCACCACAAGCTAAATGGATCAGTAGTCTCCATGACTAAGCCTGAAGGGGGTTCTAGGTAATACATTCTATCTCCCTTTAGAATCCAGGCACTCTTTACATGATAATTTTCAACATCATTTAGTTAATTTCTAAATAGAACTTGAATAAACTTCATTCACAAAGAAGACATACTAGAGGTCAACAACTGGCTCCAAAGATGGTGCTGTCAGGAGCAATTCAGATTTTTGGATCATGGCCTCCTTTTCCATGAAGATGGTCTTCTGGCAAGGGATGGCCTGCACCTCACAACTGTCGGCCGGAATGTTTTTGCTAACAGTCTCACAAAACGGATCAGGAGGTCTTTAAACTGAGTTTGACTGGGGAGGGAGACAGTATTATTCTGGGCAAGGATTCAGTGAGTATTGTGAAAAATAGCCCAAATGATATAGATAGGGCAGGCCAAGTAGAACTAGAGATCAACAGGGAGAGGGAAAGTAACTTTAGCACAGGAATTCCACAAAGGGCACATTGTCTCAGGTGTCTCTACACTAATGCACAGAGCATGGGGAATAAGCAAGATGAACTCCAACTCTTAGTACAACAAAATAAATATGATTTAATAGGCATCACTGAAACCTGGTGGGATGAATCTCATAATTGGAACGTAGGAATAGTGGGGTATAACCAATTTCACAGAAATAGACTGAACAAGAAAGGAGGAGGAGTAGCCTTATATGTCAAGGATGTTTTCACTTGTGAAGAGATCCAGGACTTAAATCCGGGAAGCCAAGTCAAGAGCATCTGGGTAAGAATTAAGGGAGCGAGAAACAATAGGGATGTGATTGTGGGTGTTTGCTACAGGCCTCCGGGTCAGCCTGAGGACATGGATGAGGCCTTCCTGGAGCAGATGGCCACACATTCAAAAAGGAGAGATGCAGTGTTAATGGGAGATTTCAATTATCCTGATATTTGTTGGCAGTCAAATTCTGCAAAGACTGCAAGGTCCAACAGGTTCCTTGCTTGCCTTGCAGACAATTTCATGGTCCAGAAGGTGGAAGAAGTGACAAGGGGATTGGCTATTTTAGATCTGATCCTGACCAACAGGGATGACCTAGTTGATGAGGTGGAGATGGTGGGATCCTTAGGAGGGAGTGACCATGCTCTTTTGGAGTTTGTCATTCAATGGGAAGGAGAAGCCAAGTGTAGCCAGACACACATCCTAAACTTTAAGAAAGCTGATTTCTCTAAACTTAGGGAGTTACTTGCTGAAATCCCGTGATCAAGAATATTAAAAGAGAAAGGAGTTCATGACAGATGGGAGTTTCTTAAAAGTGAGATACTGAAGGCACAACTGAAAACTGTGCCAATAAAGAGGAAAAATGACAAGTGTCTAAAGAAACCAGAGTGGTTGACTGAAGAACTCTCAGCTGAGCTAAGTGTTAAAAGAAACATGTACAGGAAATGGAAAAATGGTGAAACCACCAAAGAGGAATTCAAGCAAATAGCCAGGAGATGTAGGGAGAAGGTCAGAAAAGCTAAAGTGCAGAATGAACTCAGGCTTGACAGAGACATCAAAAACAATAAAAAGGGCTTTTTTAGATATGTCCGCAGCAAAAGGAAAAACAAGGAAATGATAGGATCACTGCGTGGAGAAGGTGACCAATTAGTAACGGGGGAAAGAGAGAAGGCAGAACTACTCAATACCTTCTTTGCCTCAGTTTTCTCCCAAAAGGATAGAAGTACCCAGCCTAGGGTGTGGGGAGCAGATGAGAAGATGGGGGAAATGCAGCACAGAATAAGTAGAGAAGTAGTACGGGAATATCTGGCTAAACTAGATGAATTCAAGTCCTCAGGGATAGATGAATTACATCCAAGGATACTAAAAGAGAAGTCATTTCTGAACCACTTGCAATAATCTTTCAGAACTCTTGGAGAACAGGAGAAGTCCCAGCAGGCTGTAGGAGGGCAAACGTCATCCCCATCTTCAAGAAGGGGAAAAAGAGGACCCTAATAATTATCACCCGGTCAGCCTGACATAAATTCCAGGAAAGATCCTAGAGCAGATCATTAAACAGTCAGTTTGTAATTGCTTAGAAAGCAATGCTGTAATCACTAAAAGCCAGCATGGATTTCTCATAAATAAGTCATGCCAGACTAATCTTATCTCTTTTTATGATAGGGTTATAGGCTTGATAGATGAAGAGAATGCTGTAGACGTAGCATATCTTGACTTCAGTAAGGCCTTTGACAAAGTTCTACATGACATTCTTGCAAAGAAGCTAGTAAAATGTGTAAAATGTGGGCTGGACAGGGCTACTGTTAGTTGGATTTGTAATTGCTTGACTGACCGAACCCAAAAGGTGATCACCAATGGCTGCTTTTCAGCCTGGAGAGAAGTGACTAGTGGGGTGCCACAGGGTTCTGTCCTGGGCCCAGTGCTATTCAACATCTTCATCAATGACTTGGACGAAGGAGTACATGGCATGCTGATCAAATTTGCAGATGATACCAAATTGGGAAGGGTTGCAAATACCCCAGAGGACAGGATCAAAATTTAAAACAACCTTGACAGACTGGAGAGCTGGGTCAAAGCTAGCAAAATGAATTTCAACAGAAAGAAATGTAAGGTCCTGCACTTAGGCAGAAAAAATGGAAGGCACAAATATAGGATGGGGACACGAGGCTGGATAGCAGTACATGTGAAAGGGATCTAGGAGTCTTGGTAGATCACAAGCTGAACATGAGTCAGCAGTGTGATGTGGCAGCCAAGAAAGCCAACGCAGATGAGAAGGTGGGGGTGCGGCAGCCAAGAAAGCCAACGCGATTCTTGGTTGCATCAATAGGAGTATGGTGTCTAGAATCAGGGAGGTAATGATACCACTCTATTCTGCATTGGTTAGGCCTCATTTGGAATACTGTGTCCACTTCTGGGCGCCTCAATTCAAGAAGGATATCGACAAGCTGAAATGTGTCCAGAGGAGGGCAACCAAAATTGTGAAGGGTCTGGAAGCCATGCCCTATGAAGAATGGCTTAGGGAGCTGGGTATGTTTAGTCTGCAGAAGAGAAGGTTAAGAGGGGACATGATAGCTATGTTTCAATATTTGAAGGGATGTCATGTTGAGGAGGGAGCGGGCTTGTTCTCTGCCGCTCCAGAGACTAGGACAAGGAGCAATGAATTCAAGCTCCAGGAAAGGAGATTCCACTTGAACCTCAGGAAGAACTTCCTGATGGTCAGAGCTGTCTGGTAGTGGAATCTGCTGCCTCGGAGTGTGGTGGAGTCTCCTTCTTTGGAGGTTTTTAAGCAGAAGCTGGATGGCCATCTGTTGGGAATGCTTTGATGGGTGTTCCTGTAACAGGGGCTTGGACTCGATGGTCCCGGGGTCTATTCCAACTCTATGAATCTATGATTCTATGACATTGTGTCTTTCTGCTGTTCACTGTTAGAGTGCTGTTATTCCACTTTCTTTTTTGTGTGTGTTTTTGTTTTTTAGAAAAATTGAATGTAAGAAGATTACATGAAGCAAATAGAAGATCCTTGATGGAACATAGCACGTTATATAGGAAAAATGGATGATTGTATTATACGCAGTACAAATGTTTATCTATTACAAGCTATACAAGTATCGTAAGTATTATATTATAAGTATAAATATACAGTATGATAAGTGTAAGTATAATGAGCTATATGTTATTCCACTTTCAACATCCCATGGAATCCTGGGGTTTGCAGTTTAGGGAGGAGCATTTAGAATTCTCAGCCAGAGAGCTCTTTGGCTTCAGGAAACTATAAACCCCAGAATTCCACAGGATGTTGAAAGTAGAATAACAGCACTTAAATAGTGTAGGGCAGAAAGGCCCATTATTTGAAAATTGGTGTGCTATGTAATAACAGTGTCTTTATCAAAAAATATAATATCCAAAGGCAATACCACTGCTATCCAATAGGCTGACACATATACAAAAACATATTATAATATAGCCCAATGATCTTTTCTTATTATCAGTATCAGAACTATCTCTTCTATTGCTCTACATAGTTCTTTATCAGCCCCAAACTTCATCTACCCAACCAATTATCTGCAAAAAGTGCTCCTCAACATACTATGCTGTTCTTAATAAATGAATCAGCAAATCAAAATGCTACATAGTCCTAAGTATGTTTGCTCAGATGCAAGTATCAGAAGCATATAGGGAAGATGGTGTATACAGTGTGAAGACAAGCAATTATGAATTCTCAAAGTGACCATTTTTTATTTCGCTTCCAACATGATCTAGAAAATTAATTTTCTACTTTACGGGCAATATGTATGCATATACTTCTTAGCTCTAGGGCTTCATCAGTCAATATGTTGGACTCAATACTTCTTAGTTCAGAAGCAAGTCTGCCTAAATTATGTGGAACTGATACCCTAGTAAACAGGCCTTAACCAAGATAAACTGAGTTGAACTATGATTTAGGTACTAGAGAGAAAACTGCCAAATTTTCATACCAGTTCTTCCAGACTAACTGGATAAAAGTCAATATGGTATCACCAAGATGAGAGGAATAAGGAATGAATGCCAAGCTCAAATTTAGCATTAAATAAATGCTTAAAAGAATTCATGATAGCTATGGTCCCATTACAATACAATATGTCAGTGCTTGAAATGACTTTACAAGCATCCACTGCAAACATTAAATGATAACAGCATCTATTGGAAATGGATCAGCTTAACTCAAAGTACAGTTAATTAACTGATTTCAGCTTCAAGCTGTTCACAAATATTATTGTTTCAGTTCTAGCACATTGATGGCATCAGATGAACTTGAACTGTTTGCCAGAAGATTTCCAGACAGAATCATGTCCATGGCTTCCATATACTAAGCTAATCATTCTTTTTAAAAAATGGCTGAATATAGTTAAACTATATTATTGGTCTTGCCCCTCCTACAGCTCACTCTTCCCTTAAAAAATCAGAACTATGGTTGGAGTTTTGTACACACATGTAAGCATCCCTTAAGTGTGCAGCTATCCTTCTTCAGGCTCTGCAGAAATTGGTATTCTCTTCCCTTCTGCACAGAGCTCAAAGATGCCCCCCCTTTAGTGAAAAGCCTCTCAAACCACCCTTGTATGGTCATTCCATGCTTTGCAGTAAGCAGGCAAGATTGGAGAAGTGCCTGGCTACATCCCCATAGCCAGAATTGAACTTAAGATAGCAGCACTGAGACCCTGGAGGACCACAGCAGATCTCAGTGCTGCTGTGATCATTTTGCATAGACAGTCATGGGGACATAGACAGACACTTCTCTAAGTGTGGGCAATTGCTGTGAAGTATGAAATGGTCATGCAGGTAGCTTCAAGGGTTTTTCAATAAAGTTAGGTAGGCACCATGACTCATCATGGCATAGGTCCACATGTGGATATTTATCCTACACCGAGAGGATGTTGAATCAAGTCCACAGTATGTCACCAATTATCATCATAGAATAGTCAACCAGTGATGTAGACTCAAGTCTATTGACTCAGACTAAAGTTGGACTCAAGTCCCTTCAGTGGACTTCACTCAGCAATAAATGACACAATGACTTGACTCATAATTTGTATATTTTTAGTAACTGGCTTGCTGCCCTTGGTTCAGTAACATGACCCATTCATCCAGAAACTTTATGTCTTTGAACAATGCTTCTGTCTCTTTTTGCCCACTGATAACATGATGATCTGTCTTAAGCCCACAGCATGGGCACATTTTTTGGAGGGCAACAGCAAATGCATTAGGCTACAGGCTGAAAGCAGGACTGAGGTCTGCTTGGAAGCCTGTCCCCACTTCAAAAGCATTTCCTAATAGCAGAACACAAGATTTGCCCCCCAGAGCACAGGGTGCATTTCTCAGAGGGGAATAGCAAATGTGTTAGGCAACAGACTTGAGGAGGAAGGATCCTTCCTTCTAAAGCTTTTGGAGCTTCAGTAATGGAAAGGTAAGAAGAATCCTATTCCCTACTTGTGAAAAATCCTCCATCTTGGGAAACGGGAAGTAAGAAGGATCCCTATTCCCCATTTCAGAAGCTGCAGACCCTTTTATGTCCATTGACACAAAAGCCTTCAGCTTGAGGAATGGGGAGGAAGACGAATCTTATTACCTAATTCTGAAGCTGCACACCCTTGTAAGCCCACTGAGCCCTCCCCCCTAATACACCCCACTACCACTTTGGTTGTTTTTTGTTGGTTTTTTTCTGGTTAAAATTGAAACTTGACTTAAGATTTAACCTGAAAGTATCTTGCCAGGGCTTGAGTCTCAGTTTGGGACTTGAAGGTAAGGACTCTAAACTTGACCTGAGATTTGGAGTAAAAGGTTTAAACATATCACCACATTCAACTATATATAAAACTGTTTTTTTTCCTTTGTAGATAGCATGAAAAGTCTGAGAGACATTACTCAGTTTCAAAAGAACATTCTACTTCATTTATCTCATGCAACAGGAACTCCCATTATGAATTGTGCAAATCAGCCTATAACGAAGAGAAATACTGATATATGTCTTTTCCAATTTCATGTACACAGTTCTTTCATATCACCCACAAAGTATTTTAAGTAAACAAAACTGTGAAATAAACCTTAGACATGTCTTTATGTAGATCTATTCCTGAAATTAAGTAAGTGGTTTTTTAAAAAACTATTAAAGGGATACTTGAGTTTCTATTTCAAACATTTCACTTATGCATATCTCCACTGGAATTGGCTCCCATACTATCTCAAGTGTAATAAAATTGATCCCGCTGGCTCATACAGCAGGAATACCAAGCAAATGCCTCCATTCATTCAGTTTTGCAAAGCCACATTTCATTAGTTGTTGACATTAAGCAATTGTGGCAACTTCTTAGAACTGGAAATTTACCCAACAAAGGTTACACATGCTGGTGAATTCACAAGTGGAAATTCTAACCCAGTGGACATATTTGCCGATAAACTGTACACATTTTAATACAAAACAATGTGAAGGCCCAGACATTTTGGCAGAGGCTCCTTTATTGTGTTCAAGCCAACTGGGAGAAGACAAAACTCAGCACAGCACTAGACTGCAAGAATTGCAGACCCAGGCTATGCAAAAGCCTTGGTCTAGGGTCACAGCAATTTTAAAAAGAATAATAACAGTATACATAATTTCTAAAAGTCTCTTCTCTGCTTGTCAACATTTATCCTGGTAGTGCATACATATCACTACCAAAAAGAATATAATGCATCATGCCCTCTGCCTTTTCTGTATTGCCTGCAACATACTGTATTTATTGTATGTCTTTGTGCTAATAAATGTAGAGGCCTCCATTTGCCACAACATTAAGTGTGTTCTTTTCTCCTTCTGTTGAATCACAGAAGGCCAAATGATCACTGAAAATATGTTGGGGGGGGGACACATTTTTATAACTTCCACAACTTTCTCCACATCATTGAAAAAAATCCATTGTCCATTTCCTGCAATTACTTTATGTTCTCTTCCAAGGGCAAAAGTAGACTTTCACAATTTCCCATTTCTTTTGGCATTTCTAATTCTAAGTCCTACTCCTTATATATAAAGAAACAACACTCACTTTTAGGTGATGTATATAGAGAGTTTAGTTCTAGTTAGAGATGTTAATCTTCATAAATTAGCTTCTTACAGGCAAGAATTAACATTTTACCATTTTTTTCTCCTCACTACTAGAACATAATTGAAAACTGTTTTGAAAGACTGTTCACAGATCATTACTTATTCTGTGCCTGAATAAATGCATGTGGTTATTGTAAAACACAGAAAGCAACATTTTCTGCAGAGAAAACAGCACTTTCCACACAGAATCATCATTTTCTCCACAGAAAATGCTGTTTTCAAGGACAGTAAGTTTGTATTCTGCACAGAAAATATTGCTTTATGTGCAAAAAGATCCATGCACTTTCCATGCAATGTATGTCTCAAACTGTGCATATTCTCAACCATCTAGGATTCTCCTCATCAGGGTTTCCAAATACTTAAGAAACTTGTTTTTTAACCTTTTCCAAAAATTTTGAATATTCTTTCCATTCTTAGTTACAATAACAGTTTTTCTGATCCAGACACAAAGTTTCAGCATGGAGAGTGAGGAAAAAATCTTTTGCAATAATCTAGAAAGCTGACCCTACTCTTTAGCCAACATCTGCTTCCCTCCAGTTTCCACCAGCTGGTTCAAGTCTTGTCCTTTGCAGCAATAGTGAAGTCTATTCCATTTTCACTTTGACAGAGTGAATAGAAGGAAACAGCAAAGCACTCAATAAATAAAAAAAATAGTGAGATAACTAGTATAGGAAAACAGTGTAAAAGAGGGGAACATTGTCAAACAGAAAACGAATCAGACGTATTCATCTACTTCTCACCAAAGCCAATGGAAAAAATGGTGATCAGTATTGGTGGAGCTACACAGTTTTAGAGTAGTTACCATTTTTTTCAAAACTGTCACAGGATGTTTAGGAAGTCACTACTCATGCTTTCTTCATGTAGATAATGTGTGGGTTGTAGGCTGGTGCTTTTGCTTCCCACATTCCCACAAACCACTAACCCCCGCCCCCCAGAACTGAAAATCAGATGAAACCAAAAGTAGAAGTGATGACTTCTGTGTGACCCACAGGAGCAAAAGTTGGACCCACAATGAGCACAGTTGCCCACAGCCACATAGATATTAAATAGCAAAATATTAAACAGCAAGAGAAAATGGCATCTTGTAACATAGGGTACCTTGGACCCTTGAAAGCAGTCACATAGTTCCAGGGACCTGGAAAGCAATATTTCAGTTTTATTCTCTAGAATCTAGAACCTGCCGTGAAGGCAGCACTTGAACTATCGAGGTATAATTCCAAATCCACTAAACTATGGAAGGATATCAAAATCTGTAGAATGATAGTTCATTCCAATTATATTACTTGCACTAAGAGCTACTAGGACAGAGAAGCAATAGCACTTGTTTTTCTAATTGTATCCTGTACAGGATACTGTAAATGCTAGGCACAGAAAAGAATCACAGAAGTAATTTTAAAACACCATCAGATGGGTATGTTAAAATAGGAAGCTGCTATTTTCAGTTTCAGTTTTATATGCAGCATGTTTTATTTCTAGTTTCATATACATCATAGGAAGATTCTCATGGTATTAGAAATTATCCATAAATATTTACCTAATACTCTCAGTAAAATCCTCTGTATATTGCAGAGATTTAAGATTATTATACAAAAATGTGCCCTCGTAGTAGCCTGATGAAAACTGTGGGGTGAGGGACACAAACTACCTCACATCAATATAGGTAATAAAGTTATAATGTCCTATCAATAAAAATATAGATTTTTCTAAAACTGCTTGAGTTACTGTATACACGTGAACCAAAATAAATTGTATTGACTGAGCGAACTCTAATGTCAAGATGCTACCAATCATATTTGCTACTCTATAACTGTCTAGAAATCAAACAAGGGATAAAAAAAATGTTTTGACCACATCATATAACTATCATTTACTCTGGTACATCTCTGTCTGAAAGATGCCGATGAACAGGATGTTTCAAAGGCAATGTTAGGGCTCTCAGTCTCTCCACTACCCATTAATCAAGAAACTTTCTTGTGAGATAGGCTTGAAAACAAAGCAAATCTGAATAGAGTGTATAGGTTTTAATCAGCACTGGGGATGTAGAAGATCCAGGCTTCTCATGGTTGAAGTGCTGATGACTTTTTGTTGCTGAGATCAAGTGTGACACGCATGGCAGACAGTGGCTTTTATAGCAGCAGAATGGTGAATTTGAGATTTAGTCAGAAATTTAAAGAAACTGTCAAAGTGACCAATTTATTTGGGGTCTGGTGCTCATTAGCCTGAATAGCTTCTTTAATGTTCAAATTAAAACCCAGAGTAGTTCCATCACCTCACTGACATGGAAACCACCAACCACCTCCGTACTACACACACCTCAGGTTTTCTATTTTTCTCTGAGTTAAGTTGCAATCCTCACAGTAGCAAGGGCAGGAAACTGATTACCTCAAAACAATATATTGCCAAGCTATCTCTGTTGTATCCAACCTGCAAACATTGAGGGCTTGCTTGGTTTTGAATGGGAAATTAAGATTTGTTAACTTTACAGAAGACCACCTTTTGACAGAGATAAAGTGTTATAATGAATATAAGAGGAAATATTTATCTTAGGTGCTGGGAAAGCCTGCCATGTTGAGTATCTGCTTTTCAAGATTTACTACTACACCATTGTTTCCAGCGCCAGATATCAAATGGCTTTTGGGGACTGTTTCTTGTATTGTTGTACCTGTACTATATCATCTTTTATTTGGAATTCAAAATGTATGCACATTTAGGATAATGTAGATTAGTCAAACTATACATTTTGACTGTAGTCAAACTATACATTTTGACTGTGGCTACATCTTAAGCATTTTTGTTAGCTTGATTTTACTTTTGTTTTGACTTTAGTTTTTGCTAAGTTAATTATTAAAGCTGATTCACTCTAGACCAAAAGCCTGACAGAAGAAGGATCTCTCAAACCTTCAGCAAAGAAGATGAGGTACTGTAGTTTCCGGAATCTGTGGTAAATTAAATAATCAGAGATCCTATAAGGTTCCCATAGAGCCTAAAGGTCCATCATCATATATATCCTGGAAGTCTGGGATGGAAGGGGAAGGCTTTTTCCTGGACAAAGGCAGCAAATTGATAGCAGAGTCCATTCCCAGGGCCAATCTGTGGCCATTCAGATTAGAGGAAAGTTGTGCCTCAGTGCTATGCAGCTACTGATACACTGCTGAGGAAAAGATATTGCACAAGTAGGTACTGGATATCTTCTTGGGCAGCACCCAAGAAAGTACTTATGCTGGCATAAGAGGGAATACACCAAACAGAGTCATTAAGAAGATGCTGGGCCAAATTTTTGCAACACTCTTTATTTGCTAATTGTTTTTTTTAATAGTTAAAAATAGACATCAAATGATTAAATAAAAACCCTTACTAAAAGTGGCCAAGAAAAGCATTTATTTTTGTAAGAAATAAGCATTATTTGCTCTGTTGTCATTGTTGTTGGGTACCCTCAAGCAATTTCTGACTTAATGGAGGCATAAACCAAACCTTTCATGGAGTTTTCTTGGCAAGATTTGTTCAGGGTGGGATTGCCTTTCCCTGTCTCTGAGGCTCAGACAATGTGACTTGCCCAAAGTCACCCAGTAGGTTTCCATAGCCGAGTCGGGATTTGAACCCTGGTCTCCAGTCTGTAGTCCAACACTGAAGCCATTATACAGTCAGCCCTCCACAGTTGTGGGTTTCACTTCTGTGGATTTGATTATTCACAGATTATTTGCTGTCACCTCTGCAGCCTCCCTGTGCCATTGTTAATAGGGGCTGCAAGCCTTGTGACACTGAGAAACTGCAAACGAGGCTTATAAGTCCCTATCAAAAATGATGTGGAGCAGCAGTGGAGGTGGCAGTAAGCCCCACCAGTCACCCACTTCTGCCTTGTGAAGGAACCCTGATGCCTCAAAGGAATCCATGGTGGATTGAATATGGTGATCATACTTTTTTGTGTATTAAATACAGTTTGGGAAAGCCTAGAGTTATTTACGGTTTTCCCACTTTCACAGGGGTCCTGTGCCTCTAACCCTAGCAAATGTGGGAGGATGACTGTATCTACATCCCCAAACTAATACATTTATCAGTCATTTCACTGTTCCATAAAGGGGACATCACTTGTCCCTCTTTATATCAAAAAGTAACATTTTCCCAGTCTAACAGACAACAAACATTCAAGCTTCAAATGTATTAATTAGACCTTTAGAGTTAGTTGTACAAAGGCATCTGAAATATCAGAATTCCAGTGAGCCCCCACTGCCACCCATTTATGACCAACATAGGCCTCAAGGTCCTGCTCTCTCCTTCATTTTGACTGAGTGATCACCGCCAAACAAAAGAACTTGCCATTTCGTTGTATTTCTTATGCATCTCAAAGGCAGACACCATCGAAAATTACATATATCTCTGACAGATGGTATGGATACGTTCACTTGTGACTACTGAAAGTCAATGTTTCTAAACTTAGCATTACTCAGACAAGTAATATTTTCCTTGGGGTTTGAGAAATGGGAAGCAGCAACCAGCCTCTCTTAATGTACCACAATCTGATCAGATAAAAATAAAATCATAATCATTATAATTAAAGAAACCCACCTGATGAAAAAAAAAACAGTAAAAGGTTTTTTAAAAGCTGCCATAGGTGGTTTAATGGGTTTTGAACAAACAGGAGTGTGTTTTTAAAACAAAACTAAAGAAAAGAAAAGCAATATAGGTAGCTCTGGGAGAGCAAGAGCTCCTTCCTGCTAATCAGCATATAACAAAGACATAAATTAAATGATTGCTACTGCAAGAATGACAATAAAGACAATTTTTAGTATCACTTGAAACATGAATTATTAATGCCTTCAGTGCCTGGCTGCAATATGCTTCATGTCATACTTTGCTTCTGCCTATCCATTAAAAAGAGAGTTTGATAATGCAAATGTTAATTGTCAAAGACAGCCATGTACAGTATGAAGACCATAAAAGGCTCTCTGAAGAGACTAACTTGGCATATGTATTTACAGACAAAAGGCTATTTCTTCAGGTTTCAGGAATCCCTTTCTGTACAAAGTAATCGAAGAGGGACCCACCATCCTTAAAAGCCTCCATGCAATTGGAAATCCTGAAGATCAAGGTGATCTTCAGACTTTTGCATCAGAGAGGATCCTACATATTCATGGAAGAGCATGAACACACCTTTCCTCTACTCAGTTATAGCACATATGCATTCAAGGCAAACATCTGAATAGGACTGTATGTTGTAGAGTTGAAGGCTTCACGGCCAGAATCCATTGGTTCTTGGAGTCCACTTGGATCAAAGGAGAATCCATTGGATCAAAGGAGTCACGGACCGAATAGGGAAGCTTATGAAGAAACATAACCTCTAAACAATTTACAGACCAACCACGAAAATTCAACAAATGCTTCGCTCAGCAAAGGACAAGAGGGATCCCCTAACTTTTGCAGGAGTTTACCACATACCGTGCAGCTGTGGTCAGGTCTACATAGGGACCACAAAACGCAGCATCCAAAAACGAATCAAAGAACACGAAAGATACTGCAGGCTGATCCAGGCAGAAGAGTCAGCAGTAGCAGAACACACTATAAACCAACCCGGACACAGAATATTATTTGAAAGCACAGAAATTCTGGACCATTCTAATAACTACCAGGTCAGGCTACACAGAGAGGCTGTTGAAATCCACAAACACTTGGATAATTTTAACAGGAAAGAGGAGACTTGGAAGGTCAACAAAATTTAGCTGCCAATATTGAAAAACATCAAAATCATAACACAAAAGATAGTAACAAGCCCTAATGAGCCCCACCTGGGCTCAGGAAGTCTCCCTCCAGGAACAAGTATTCAATACACACAATAAGACTATTATGCTCTGGAGGAAGAGACTGGCATATATATTCTCCACTCCACTTCCAATCCACCATTCCTCTGAAGATGCCAGCCACAGATGCAGGCGAAACGTCAGGAGAAAATACAACCAGAACACGGTCTCAAAGCCCGAAAAATCCACAAGAACCAAAGGACTGTATGTCCTTGTAATTCAGGAAAATCGCTTAATAGGGAAAGGACATAGTAGAACTCACTTCATTCCACTTTCTCCTTGCTTGATTCTGGTAGTGAAAATGAGCCAGACCAAGAGAAATGTGTCCAGCCCAGTTGCAGGACACAGGAAATAAAGGATCTGTTTTTCCCCTTGCTATCTCATTCAGTATTGAAGTAAGAGCACCAAGCAAACAAAGATATGTGTCAGCTGCCAGGCTAGAGGTCCAGTGAGAAATTGTGTTTCCCTACTTCCCACCACCAGGATTGTCTAGAAAGAAGGATCAGGAATGGGCCACAGGCTCACAAGCTGATGTAAACTGTAGGCCATGGACTAAGCCAGGGTCTTTCAAGATCTTTTGATTTATTTATCCATTTATTTATTAAAATATGTACGTTATTTTTGTGTGCCTTCACATCATTTCTGACATATGGAGACCCTAAGGCAACACTATCATGGTGACACTATTTCTGGGGCAGAGAGAGTGTGATGCACCCAAGGTCACCCAGTGGGCCTCCATGACTGAGCAGGGATTCAAACCCTGGTCTTTGGGTTTGTAGCCCGACACTTAAACCACTACACAACGCTGGCTCTCAAAATATGCATACCCCACCCCTTAGCATCTCATGGTGGCATACAATATAAATAAGTTCAAACACTTCCAGATTAAAGCCATAAATAATTTAACCAAGGTAAAAACATATTAAAGAAGACAACCATTAAGACAACTTTAAAAGCTATGACAATGTACATTTTGAAGATCTTGCAGTAAATTAGTCCCCATAAGCCTTTAATAATAATATTAAAAACCATGTTTCAGATTGTGGCCAGAAGGAAACCAACTAGTTGAAGCTAGTCAGAGCTCCAAAGGGAGGCATTCCACAATTGGAGCGCCACAATCAAAAAGACCCCCTCCCATTTCATATTGTGCCCACTGTTGGGACATAGAGGAGAGCTGTTCCTGCAGACCTCATTTCTCAGGCAGGAGAAGCTCTCCTTCAAGTGTCAAGGTCCTAAGCCATTTAGGGCTTGAAATGTCATGAACAGCACCTTGAATTCAGATCAGAAGTGAACTGGCTTGTTCTCTCAGATTATCTCAGCCTGGCAGTGATAGCAGCAGAGAGAATGTTGATAGGCCTACATCTACTGTGTGGATATTTTAAAATGTAGACTTCTGTGGTGAGTAAACCAGATGAGAATCCAGATGAGAAGAGGGTTAGTGGCTCATTAGCCCTCATTAGGCTGTAGTAGACACAAGAAAACTTGACCAAGTGCAGAATGTATTGGTAGCACAGAGGTAGTGTAAGTATATTCTCTTTCCTGAGGCAGGGCATTTATTCAGTTTTTAGGCTCAAAGAACTTAAGCTTTCAGTATTCAGCATTCATCATATTAGATTAGTAACAGAAACTGTGTATTAGCTAAGAGGAGGGCAAAATGCATCTAGCAAATGTAGAACTAGAACTGCTCCAAACTTGTCAAATCAATCCATGTACATACTAGACCACACACTGGACTGTTCCATCTCGGTCTTCTAAAGGGGCCAAACTTTATACCACAAGCAGAAGGGAGGAATTTCCAAGTCCTCATACTGCCACATGCCATGACACACGTAGGACTGTGCCCTCACTTCTATTATGCCACATGGAACAAATACATCCTGTGCTGGTAGCTGCCCCTCAGGGCGACACAACTGCCATTCATTAGCCCAGAAATATGGCTAGATAAGACAAATCACTCTCTTTTAGCGGTTATACTTGGTCCCCCAAGTCAGAAAAGAGTTTTTATTTTGAAGATAAACCACTGTAATGTGAGCTGTGTCCTAAAGATAGGAACTTGAACATTCATACAAAAAAACTAATTCTGTTTTTAAGATTTTAGTTAGAGGAGCTACAAAATCAGTTTAGTTTACACAATATTTAGTAAGAAATCTTTAATGCAATGAATAGATACTTATTAATTAAATTATTAGTTTGAAAGAAAATCCTAGAAGAAGATGGCATTTGTTGCTACAGGTGATATTGTTACCCTGTAACAGCACCACTTGTTGTTTGCTCCTTTGAAGGGATTCTTTTTGTCCTTGAAGTTGCTTTGTACAACCCAGCTATTTCCAGTCGCCTTCAGCCCCACAGTTCAACTACTGGCCAGAGATGGTGAGATATTTAGTACAAAACACCTGGAAAGAAGACATTAGCTTTCTTAGTCTCCTCCAAAAAAAGCTAGTTTCTTGCATGGGCAGGAGCGAGAGGGCTGTGGAATGAGCACAGGACACTGAACTGGGAGACAAAAAGGCCACAACTTTATTGGCTACAGCATACAAATTGGTTGGCCCATGCGTGGATCTGGATCAACCTGCTGTTGACCGATTAGACCAAGCTTCCTGCTCAGTGTCAGAATCCCAATGGAATAGCAGCAGGGGAGCCTCACCGACAGGACACCCCCTGCCTCCCAGAGGTGCAAGAAAGGCATGTCCCCCTGAGCCAGACATGCTTGCTGCCACCTTGTACCCTCTCCAAACTGTGAGGGGCCACCAAACCAATGCCAACAGCCTTTGGCCCCAACCAACCTGGATCCAAGACCCATGCAACTGCCCAAAGTTGTAACAAGTAAAAACAAAAACAGTTTAAAAAACATAACAAAGCAATATACAATAACAGCATACAAATAACCACAGCAAACTACAGGAGAGAACAAGGGAGGGAGAGAGGGAGGGAGGGAGGGAGCAGCTGCCCAAGTGGAGGCGAGGGAATAAATCCCCCCAAGCCACTCAGCCGGACCACAACAGCCAATTGGACCGTGCAATCTGATTGACCGGCACCCCAAGGCCATCCGAGCACCCGGAAGCCCAGCCCCTGGAGACCGGAAATGGCTGCTCCCCAGCTCAGTGGGCCAGAAGATACACCATTCCTTCAGGCCCTCTCCACCACACAAATGGTGCAGCGCGGAGCTAAGTCACACAGCGCACTTATTCTTACTATTCTTTCAACTTTCTTGTTGTCAGTCCCTCATGGCAAACAGGGTTCCTCGCCTTTGTCTTTTTCTTAGCTTTGCTTGCCTCAGTTATAAACTTTACGCTGTTAACAGTCTTTCGTAGGGCCTAGGCCTGATCTCTCTCTAAATTACAAATTAACAGACCAGCAATGGACCATCATATGACTAATGGAATCTTTCTTCTCCCCTACACTCCTTGTTCCAGCAGCAAAGCAAACAAGCTCAGAGTGAATTGAGCAACTGAAATTTCCAACAGGCCACTGAAATTGCAAGTGTACTTGAAACATTAGTGGTATCTACATTAGACGCTGATGGTAGTGCTGTTCAGACCTTTGTGGGCAGATTGTTTATTAATTATTTTTTTCCAAGGTCTGGCAAAGATTTATCCACTGGTCTATATGCGTGGATTACCAGGTAGCTTACAATTTAAAGGAAAAAAATTTCCAATAATTCATAATGCAATTTTCTAAGCCAAATGCATTAAAGTTTCCATCACTGCCACATCTCTGATCAGAAGGTTCAAGAAGCAATGAGGGACAACTGTCAAAGGGAAAGGTTGAGAGTGTGGAAATATAAGCATCGCAACCAACAGTTCAGTGCCAGTCTTATAAAAAATCAGCAAAAGTTATACTTTAAAATCTGTTCATTGAGATGTGAACTGTTTCCTTGGCTAATACTAGGGATGCTATGGGGAAAAGGGAGGCATACATTTTTGAGCAAACTTTCCAAATATGTCCTTCCTGGGTTAAGATACAGATCCAAAGGGTTTTTCTTTATACTGATCATTGCCCCAAATGACAGAGTGCCATTGTTGGTTTAAAAATTGGGTTCATAGAATCATAGAAATGTAGAGTTGGAAGAGACCACACGGGCCATCCAGTCCAACCCCCTGCTATGCAGGAACACCCTCAAAGCACTCCCGACATAGAATCATAGAAATGTAGAGCTGGAAGAGACCGCACGGGTTAAAATGCCTTTGTTAGAGAAAGGTGTGCACATAATTAATTAGGGAAACTGTATATGAAAATATGTGTGACTTTCCATGCTGTATTTTAAAACTGTAGACTATTGAGGAAAATGGGTAGAATGGCCCTATTACTGAATATACACACAATTAAATCTGTATAGGCTAAGTGTCAATAGTTAACTGTTGCAACAATCCCTTTGAAAAAGCAAGGGATCTTTTGTTTTCAGATTGCAGCACAGTAAATGATGCTTTCATCTTCTTTCAGCTCATGACCTATTGCTGTTAATATGTGTGAGTCCTATAGACAAGAACCTCTGGGCCGGTACTTTAAGTTGCATCAATTTTGCTCCAGGGTCAAAGCATACTGAGCTAATTTTTCTTACACAGGCTGGTCACCTATTGCTTAGTCATGCAGAGGCGAGACTTCCATCTCAAGAAATGCACACTGTTCACTGCTAAGGATAGACAAAAGGTATGGATTAAGATATTAGGGCAGAGTGAGCCCTGGGATAGTTTCATTTGCATTAATCACATTGAAACACAGGAAATCACCACGACTTTCACAAATGATAATGTAATACACCCAGACAGAGACAGAAGATGGCTCATCTGGCTTCAAGTTAGGAATTTCACAGAGGAAAAATACCAAGAGAAATTGTGCTGGAATATAAAAGATAGCTGTCAGTCTGATTTAAAGGCTAAGAAATACATGAAATTCTTTGCTCAGCGAGTCCTTCAGGGCCTGGTAGTAAAACACAACCAGCAACCCAGGAAAAGTCATTTTCTGCAGCTTTAATTATGTACTCAGTAGTTGAAGAAGGCTTTTCACTTTTTTACTATTTTTAATACATGTACAAGTTTGCTACAATTTTTACAATTTGGAGGTGGAACAGAGTTCTGCAGCCTCTGTAGGCTGTATATTTGGTGTATCAAGATTCAGTGCTGAGGCAAAGGCAGAATTTTTTATGCTATCTCATTTATAACATGCACAGAAAGCAACACATGTAAAACCTTCTAAGATTAAATTTTACTTCATCAAAATATTTTGTGCATTTTGTCCATTAAGTGAACCTCTGATCTACTTGATTGTATCTCTTTGATAGAATTAAGCACAATAGTGACATCGCTTACCCTGCTTCTGCTAGCATCAAAACATTTGTTTTTGGTCAAGGAATCTGCATTATTCATTGGTAAATAAACCAGACTCACCATGGCACTATCACAGGATTCTGTGCTCCTGCGAGGCAAGAGCTTACACTGATCATAGTATTGCTGTTGAGAGTCATCCAAGTCAGACGAGTGAGGAGTCAGATGAAAGGGCCAATCACCTTAACGTGGGAAAGTGAGGCAATTGGGCAGCAGCCATAGTGGTGGAGACAATGGCAGAGAATCTCTCAGAGAGATTAGGAAGGACACTTAAGTTAATTCTTGTTAGTACTGTGAAAAAAGAATCAGTAAACCACTTCTGAATGTTGCTTAGAAAACCCTGTGATTGGATAATCAAGAATGAAACAAGAAGTAATGTCAGAAGACGAGGTCCTCAGTGAAGAAGGCAGAGCAATGGACAAATAAGACTAGTGCTGTATCTAAGGATGCAACTGGGTTCAAGGTGTCAGCTGCTGACATGCACAGAGGTGAAATAAAGTCCAGAATTACACAATGCATTTAACAGGATATGTGAGAAACATAGATGAGGGGAAACCACAAATAGTAAAACAAAAAATTGAACATATTGGAACATTGCATTGCTTGGAGTGAGTGAGTTAAAGTGGCAGCAGTGGAACTTTTTTCAATCCAACAATTGTGCTTTGCTCTAGAAATGACAGCCTAAGAAGAAACAGGGTGGCATTCTTGCAAGGAGGCAAGATTTGGGAGAAGCAACCTGGGGGATACAACGCTAAATCTGACTAAATAGTGTCCGTTAAGACTTCATGCAAAACTGTCAATGTAACCATAATCCAAGCATATGCCCCAACCACAGAGAAGAGGAAGAAACAGAAAGATTCAATGCTGTTAGCCAGAAGAAAACAGAAAGAGGACATGTTAATAATAATCATAGGCAGCTGGAAAGCAAAAATGAGAAACAGTGTAAGACCAAAAATTGTTGGGCAGTTTTGCCTACAATTAAGAAATTAATCAGGGTAAACACTAGAGTTTGTATTAACCATTGGATCATTGCATTTATCTCCAATTTTGTGAACTCTACAGTTTATTCATTCCAAGCACATTATTCAGCTAACCAAAGAGATGAATGCATATGTGGACAACACCGGGTATAGATATCAAGTAGACTACACAATTGGAAGCAGAAGATAAGAAAACATAAAGGTATGGAAAAAACATAAATGTCCCACAAAAACAAGACTGGAAGCATATTGTGGTGTAGACCATGAACTGCTAATGTAAAAAATAAAATAAAATAAAATAAAATAAAATAAAATAAAATAAAATAAAATAAAGCTATATCAATCATAGCATCAAAATCACTAAATCAATGGTACACTAAATCAATCATAGTGTCAAAATATACAGCACATTCCTGTGGAATTTAAAGATTAGGTAAAATACAGATTTCTACTACCAAGCCTAATGGATGGAAAACAGAACTCTGGATGGAAAGAGAGACATTGTTAGGGAAGAATGCAAGAAAACACACTCAAACAATAAGCAGTTGCATACCATTCTTTTCTTTTCTTTCTCTTTAAGGGAAGGAGTTACTGTTGGCTTCTTTTGATGTGATGTTGCAAAACTCAGTAAATACAACCAAAGAAATAGGAATAATATTTTTTTAAAAAAAGAATGAAAAGGGCACTATTTGTAGCTAAAATGAAAGAAAATCCTTATTGGATGTCTGATGACACCTTCAAATGGTTAAGGACAAGCAGGAAACAACAGAAAAGAGAGACAGAAATAAAGCCAAAATCCTGAACACAATTGTTCAGTGACTTGTGTAAGGATAAAGAGAACTATTGTAATAATAAGGAAGGGAAGGGAAGGGAAGGGAAGGGAAGGGAAGGGAAGGGAAGGGAAGGGAAGGGAAGGGAAGGGAAGGGAAGGGAAGATAGAACAAGAGACCTCTTCCACAAGATCCAAGTAATCAAAGGGAAATTGAGACCAAGAATAAGAATGTTATACGGCAAATAGGGGGACACATTGTATGTAATCAAGACAAAATAAAAAGGACAATGGAAGTACTACACTGAAGAACAATAGAAATGAAATAAAAGGATAACACATTACTTCTGGGGAAATTTTTTTGATGATGAAGCCATACTTTTTAAAAAAGTGAAGTAGAAGCTGCAACATCATCATCAAAGAACAACATCATCGGGAACAAAGGGCATACAAATTGAAACAGAATCCACCCAAATTCTAATGAAAGTCTTTCATTATGGAAAACAAAACAGTGACTCACAGACAGGAAATGCTCGATATACCTTCCAATCCTGAAGAAGGGGGACACTAAGGTTTGTATTAACCACTGAACCATTGCATTTATCTCCAATGCAAACAAAGCAATGCTCAAGATTTTATAACAAAGATATTACCTTATATGAGGCAAGAAATTGAATTGGAAATCTCTGATATAGGTTCCAAAAAGGAAACAGTACTAGGGAACATGTTGCAAATATATGCTGGCTAATGAAACATACCAAAAGAATTCACAGGAAAATCAACTTGCACTTTACAGATTATAGGAAAACTTTTGATTGTGTAGGTCACAAAAAATTATGAATTGCTGTAAAAGAAATGAGTGTTCCACAATAAGTGACTATTCTGATAATTGACTATCCTGATATACTCTGGATGAGAAGTCATGGTCTGGATAGAATATAGAGAAACATATTTGTTTCCAAATTTACAGAGTCAGACAAGGCTGCATTTTATCACTCTTGTTTAATTTATAGGTAGAACATATAACACAGAAAGTAGGATTAAACTTAAAGGAAAGAGATGTGAAAACTACAGCAAGGGACATTGACACTCTAGCATATGTAGATGACACTGTATTATTAGTAGAAAATAAAAAGAGTTAGAATGACTACATGAATGAGGCCACAGCCTGTGCTTGGAAGACTTCATGATCATTGTTTTTAGAAGTCTCTCATTCAAAGGGCCACCATAAGTGAAAGCTTACAATGACAAATAAAAACAAGAAAATCACCATCTGGGTGAGGCACAGAGCGCTTCTAAGACCAGCCCATTCTAAACAGAAGGACATTTTCACAGCTACCAGTTAAATATTTTCCGAGGAAGCAGAAAACATGCAAGAGACCTATACTTTAAAGAAACAACCTTGGATGCTTTGTTTGTATGGGCTGCAAGTACACCTTTCCCATTTTAGCCTCAATTTCTCTATTTGTACAAGGTGCAGATCCAGAAATTTAGGGAGCTTTACAGAGATGCACACACAGAACAATTAACATAGTTCTTAGACAAAATGGGAACATTAGCTCAAGAACAATGCTAGTGGGAATGCAGATGCTTTGTTTTACCACAAATGTTTACAGATATAAAATGAGTAGGTCACATAGCAGCCCTCAAGCAGTAGAATGGAGACAGCATGTATCTTCAGAAGATCGTTATCAAAGGAACTCAGAAGTAAATCTAAAAACTGAAAGAATGAATTCTCATCTCCTTAATGGACAGATTTCAGTATACACTCTTCCCTTTACTGTGATTTCCTAATGACACTATTCTGGGCATAAATATGAAGTGGATCATAAATGCAAGTTGTCTATAACTGGGTAATAATAAAGACAGTAAAATAAAATTGTATTTCAGAGAGTGACAGCATCCAGTGCCAATATAATTACAATAGTTCATCTCTGGCCTAGACTGTATCAGTCCTTTTGAAGGATTTTTAAAGAAATGGGAACTTTTTCTACAATTTCAATTACATTTCATTACATTTTATTTCACGTGGCTTTCTCTTTGGAAAACCAGTCATCTAATGCACTTTCATGTCAATCTTCAACTCTCTCCTTTCTTCCTAATGTACAGCCCATCTGCCTACCCAGGAGATGACTCTTTCTATGATTACTTCCATTTGCCATCTGATGTCATCATATTGAGTCCCATTTTGGAGAAAATAGTGGGATATGAATAAATATTATCATCACCATCATCATCTCTCCTTCTATTCCTCCTTTCCCATGGTGACTTGATGCAAATTTTGGGATGCTTCTGAGCCCAGTTCTTCATCTTTTTAAAGTTGAGTTCATTCTCATTGAGAAGTATAAAAGTGTATCTGTCTGTTTCAGGATGTATGTATGCTGTAATATAATACACTGGATCAAGATTTGCCCTTCTGGGACCAGTGGGAGGACCTGGATTCAGTAGCAGCTTCCTGCTGGAGAAAGGAGATAGGTCCCCAATGTCTCCTTGTTCTCTCTGCCTCTTGAAAGCCCACCTCCCCGAGTATTCCAGTGGTGCCCTCAACTCTCCAGCATCACAGCATGGGAAATGACATAATTTGGGCATGGAATAAGTGTCTTCATGGAAAACAAACCTGAATCCAGTACAATAAATCTTCTACTGAACACTGGAGTGATGCCACTTTAATTTGCCCCCACACAGGCCTTCTTGAATTTCTTAAGAGACAATATCTCTTCCTTACTTCTTCCCACATACCCAGGAACACATACTGTATGAAAAGCTCAAACAGTAATAATTCTGAGCAGTATCAAAGAAAGGATCAAATGTATCTAATGATTTCTTCTTTTCCTTTTTGCCTTTGCATTGTAGACCCATAGACTCTATGAATTACTATTGAAACACCATGAAATATGAGAGATGCTATTCAAGAAGATGTATCTGGATATGTAATGTTAGTTGTAGGAGCTTCATACTCAAACCAGTTTTAGGACTATTCACATAATGAAGATATGAGTAGCTCAGAAGGTGATCTAAGTGGTACTTAGAATTCATAGACTTAGTCATACTTAGAATTCATCGACTCCAAGGTGAAACAGCACAATGTGTTTATGTAATTGCCAAAAACAAGTCTTGTAGTCTATTTTGCGATAATATACAAAATGGCATGTGACATTTGCTCCATGCTGTGATAGGACAGGATAGGATTCTAACAAGATACTCTCTTGTGACAAATTGCAGCTTTTCAATATTTGATTCTGCATTGGCAGTATAAAAACAACTTGTATGTGTACAGTTCACATATTATGGAAGTCAGGAAGCACGGGCAGGGATACAATGGGTCCAGGGGCCAATTTGCTCATACACTGTACATAAAAACATGCATGGTTTTCTTGCACACAACATGTGCTGGGGCATAAAATGTTTTTCCTGTATAAAAACTATTTTACAATTTTTCCTCTGGGGTGGTTTTCCACAGAAAACAAGTGCAGAAAAAGTACATATGGTCGATCTGATAAACACTTGGATGCCTGTGCAGGGCAAAAAGAAAAAAGAGATTTCCTTCAGGTAGCAAAAAGCAATATTTTGGTGCAGGCATCCCTGTCTTTTACACAAAATGAGGTGGTGATTTAGAATGTAAATCTTCGACCTCGTGGTTCTCACATGTGAGGATGAATGATTTCCATAGTTTCTCTCCCCTATGATTGATTGATTGATTGACTGAGATATATATACACATACATACACACACACACACACACACACACACACACACACACACACGTACTCCTCTCCTGTTGCACATCCTGAAATGCGCCAGGGAATTATTATGCACAGAAATGCATGTGGAGTTGTCCTTCTCCACCCCAAAAATGCACACACATACATGAAAATCCTGTTTCCAAAAACACGTGTAGGCTTCCTGTGTAAATATTGTGGGGGCTGCCCCACCAAATCCATAATTTTTGCACAAAAATAAAAGCTTTCTAGTTAACTCAGCAGGGGGTAGAGGTTAGGAGGGGGCAGAATCTTGCCCTTCCCAGTAGGCTCAGGCAAAAACAAACTGCTACAGCTGCTGCTAGCTTGTGTGTTCTTCATCACTGAGAACTTTTGACATATTGAGCACATTCTGATGTTGTTTGGCCACACATGTCCCAGTTTTCTTCTATGGAATATTGGAAGGTATGCTAATAAAGTAACCCCAGCACTCAGCTTTGTGTGCTCTGGGCCCACTATACCATTGCTGTAATCCCACATTTTTGAAAGATGTCAAAACCCTTCCCACCTGATCATCATACTTGACTTCAGTCAAATGACAATTTTGTGCAAAATGCCTATATGCATGGCTGTTCCTGGTGCTAGGCCTTCAAATATTACAGCAGCATGGGATGCAGCTATAAGTATACAGTACTATATACAGCTCCCCCACGTTCTTGCCATCTGACTGGATGCAGGTTTAAAGAAATTCATTCCGGAACAACAAGAATGAAAACAAACTTCCAAGTATTAAAAACTGGCAACAGTGATCTTACATGATTTTGGATTGTAAAAGGAGAGAAATCAATAATCAATTGATCTCCTAGTACAAAGGACAAATTAGATGATTCTGCACTTATGCCAACAGATCTGTGATGAAATGCAATGCTTATCTTCCAACCTTTTACTAAGCTATAGAAGATATCTGCTATTATTGACTGTGATGCTCCATGATTAACATTTAAAAAGCTAAATTAGCTATAACTAAGCCAGACAGAGCTAAAGCCATTACGTATAAATCTTATAACTAGCTAAGTTTTGAAATTCTCTAATGGAGAGCTGTAAATGTAGGTCTCCTCCTTCAAAACAGATGAACTTCCACTTGAGCTCAAAGTCATAATTTTGAAAAACCCCAGAAGGACACTTGTCAGAACCTCTGAAGGACACTGACATTTTGCGCTATACTTTCTGACCTCTGATAACACATCAAAAATAGCTACAGAAGGTAGCTGATCCATGAGGAAACAATATCAGAGGCAGCAGAGTGGGAAAAGATCAGGAGCTCATCACCTTCATCTGGAACCATTGGGAAGTGGAATGAATATTGTTTCGTGTTGCGTAGCCCAGTACCTTGTGTTGTGAGAAAGAAAAAGACAGCATCCTAGAAGCCAATCAGAATCCCAGCAGCTAACAAAGACTGCTAAATCAGTCTGAAAAATCTTGGCTTATTTTTGCTTCCCTTCATCTCTCTTTTCAAAAAAAACTGTAAGATTTCAACAGACATTTTCATATCAGAATTCTATTCATTTGTTCCTGTTTTGACTAACTTCTGGACTTGTAGAAAAAGTCTTTAGATGACAGGATAATTTTCCTGTCACAGATTCTGATGTCTGCCTTTTCCACCGGTTTTACGATTATACTCCCAGAGACAGGTCTCCAAAAAGATCATGAACCTCACTTATAATCACAACATCCTATGAAGGCTAATGGGACAGAAAAGCAACTTATCCCTATCACAACCGCAGTTCTGAGTTCTGATTTAACTTAGATTGCCCAATTTACTGTTTATCAATGTCTCTGATTATTCCTGCTATATTTGCAGAGGGGAGAGGTATTGCCTGTCATGACTTCTGAGCACTAGATCATTTTATCCTATTTATCTAATATAGTCCTGAATAAATTCCAAAGTCCTGTATAAATTAGTCTTAGACAAGGAACGCCATGACATATGTGTTTTAGTGAATTTCCATCCAGGACAGTAATCAGCCTATATTTAGAAGACTTCAAAATAAGAGAGAAGAATTATCACTGCATCTGTAAACAGGAAGTGACCAAAGCCAGATAGCAATGTAACAACATCTCTAGTATTTGCCTTCATCCCTTGTCAGAGTCTCTGAAATGTATGCTGTTCATTTTTATCCTGTTTTTTCTGTGGACAAGCAAAGCAGCTTATCCAAAGTAGCTAATAACCCTCAAGTCTGTAAAACGTTAAACAATGAAACACATTGGTGTCATAACAGTAGTATTCTGAGTAATGTTGAAAATGCATCCTTATAATAATTTTAATAAGTTCACAGCTACCCATTGAGTTAAATATCTGTCTGTCTGCCTGTCTTTCTGTCTGTCTGTCATGATCTATTAGTTTTTCCTGTACAATTTTATCTGTATGCCCTTAAACAATTTCTTTTATATAGGAAGCATTCAGGACATGATCTCTTACATATTGACCTGACAGAAGGAAAGAATTTCCTAGAAACTGTACACAAGTCTGCAGTCTGTTCCATCTGTAATTCAATAGATCCATAGAGATTTGCACACATGTGATGATGCAGTTTTGTATTACTTCACATGGGCTCTTTCATCACTAATCAATGGCATTGTTAATGGAGTTCTGTTCTTTTAAAGCCCACTGAGTTGTATTGTATACAAATAAAATCTGCCTTGGACTTTAATATCAGCAATATTTATACACATCCTTAGTCCATCTTTAAGATATCCTAACAGCAGAATAATTTGTATTAGATAACTCTTTTACTAAAAGAGGTACTAAACTCCTATTGTTAAAATGTGAACCTGTTCTAGTTGTACACACATTATCTTTTAATTTTGTGCAGAGCCATACAAAAGGACATAGTTTGCATACTTTATACATACATATTTTGCTTGTTTCATCTTGCTTTGCTTATTTGTGAGGTCTGGGGTGTTCATCTGGATCTTGAGTTTTTGCTGAAATCACAGAATTTATCTATTATACCTCATATCATTTATGTGTATATCTGGTATTTTTTTTTCCTTGGAAACTCTATTGGGGTATTTAGTGACTTTTCAAAAAACAATCCTAATTTTTATAAGTAATTTTTATTAAAATTACTTGAATGAAATGGAATAAAAAAAAACCTCCCCGCTTCGAGACATCAATTTTCCCAGTTGAATCTGAGTTTAACATTCCATTCCGTATAAACATTCCATTCCATACATTATCTCTGTTTTACAACAATCACAAACTATTACTTTGAAAAAACAATCCTAATTTTAAAGTACAAAATATGTATGTTATTCTCACATGCAAAACTTGAATTACAGTAGCTGTTTTTGGATTACGCAAGCCACACGTATGTACATGCCTTCAACTTACCTGTTAACTTAAAGTGATTGATCAAAACTGGAATAGCCCTACAGTTACTGACCTCTGTTTTGTGTAAAGAAGATGTGATCAAGTTTTGTTTTTCTCATTTATGCCTCACTGTTCCATCACAGGGCTTAAGGGAGCACAAATGGTTCTTCTTCCTATATTCATACTCAAACAGTCCTGCAAGGTAGGCTAAGATGTAATAAATTATCTGGTGAACTTCATAGTCAAGTAGAGACTTGAACCTGGCACTCCTAGTTCAACAATCCAGCCATCACCACACTTATTCTACATTTATAGCAATGCAAGCAAAGGATGTTCCACACAGTACAGACTCCTGATTGTACAAGATTCAGAATCACAAACAATTGTATATGGATGAATGCATGTAAATACTATTTTCACAATTTCTGCTGAACGCATAGATCATCATGAAGAAAGAGTGAGCTTAAAAAAAAAAAAATCCTGAGTATGTGGGAGGCCATTTTTGTGCATTATTATCCTCCCGAACCCAGGGTCCTTTCAACCCCAGAAGGCACCTTTTCCCAAGAGGAAGGTGGTTTCTGGATCATTTTGTGTTGCCAAGAAGGCATCTCATGACCACAAAACAATCAGGGAGGGCTAGAAGCATAGCCGACTTGACCCCACACTCTCTCAAGGGAATTTGCAGGAAAAATTAATAGCAGGAAAAATCACAAGGGGAATTGGAGCCCTCCATGGTCCCTTCAATGGCCAGTGTAGCCTCCTAACATTTAATAATTGCCCACCTTTAGCACAGAGGTTGATGCAAAATTTTAAGATGTGTACAGTCAAGACATGAACAGAAGATATAACCCCACTCTTCTTTCCACACATTTAGGGAGCTGGGAAAAGAATGCTAGGGAAAAGCTACTGCCTCTTCTATATTCATTTGCTGGAATGGAATATATTTACAGTGATTTCCTGAAACTTTGAGGTATAGGCTTTTCTCTTTTTTTAATCAGGGCCACAGCAGTTTGTTACAAATTGGTACAGTTTCTTAGGCTAACCAAATATATGGATGCAGCTTTGGAAGGCCGTGCCTTCGCCCTGAGGCGCAGAGCAATAGAAATGCCCACAGAACTTTCCATGCAAACGTGGTCTTGGCTATTTCATACAGTTATTTCATATGTAAACCAGTCCATCTCCTTCTGTTTGGCATAGGATTAAAAGTCTAGGTCTGGAGGCTAACTTACCACATTTATTTAGTCAAATTAAATAGCCAATTTTTCCATTTGTAATCAAGTTGCCAAAATTATATACTTTACTGAAGTTTGACTAATTGCCTAATAGTAAGACAATGATGTGTGATTTTATTTTTGACTCAGTTTTGTATATCTGAAAAGAGAAGGGAAAGCTCAGCTAGGCTTGATCCAAGTTCATTCAGCAATGAAAAACAATAATGGTAGATACTTAAAAGAAACAAAAAATTTCCAGGCATTGGTTCATTATTCCAGCCATAAACTGCACTCTTCTGTTCTGTTATAATAGCTTCTTACTATTGGTGTTCCTAAGTTGTAGTGATGGAGGTGTGATGTTTATCCATCTGAGGAGAATCCAACACTCTGATTGTGTAAACTTGTTGGGTAGAGTATCTACCTTGGTATCAGTCAAGGCATGTCAAGTCCCTTTAGACCGACTATGTGATAAGGAAAATAATGGAGTCTTTCATCCCTGAGGAAGTGTAATATGGCTCCTGACAATTTTAGGGCTCAGCATGGGCAAGTCACACTTTCTCTGCCTTAGAGGAAGTCAATGACAAGCCTCTGAATAAAACTTGTAAAGAAAACCCTATGATAGGCTCACCCTAAGTTCGAATCTACTTGAAGGCACATAACCACAACACCACCTTGACAATTTCACATCTGGAATTGCAACACCATCACATACATATATGCTCCCCCAAATATAATTCATCTAGCAAAAAAATACAGGCCACTCCTTAGCTTAGAACTTTAACACTGTCTTTTAACAGATTTCCTCAACTGCCAGTAAAGGACTATTCATTCACATGAAAGACACATAAGTAACTGAAATTTCTTGTATGAGTGATTTTGATCATTTGGAAATCTCTTTGGTAACAAACACTGTATGCCATATGTGAAAAAATAGTGTCAGCAGGATATTCAAAAGCATTGAGAACTCTATATGAAGTGTTAGAAAAACACAGGTTTCTAAATAGACACCCTAAGAATAGAAAGATACTCTAAAATTGGATTCTTGCAATTGTATCTTAGATGATGTGGGTGATTCCAGAAAGCAGTAGATTTCAGGGCCCTCACTAATACACAATTCATCTAAAAGGTAGAAATACTTACATATATATATGTATGTATGAATGATCAGGGATATATATATAGATATATATATGAATGATCAGGTCTTTTTTTAAGGGTGTAAGGGCTATACCCTCACACAAAAGGAGTGTCTCACACATGGAGGAGGCCAAAACAACACAAGTATAACTGCACTGTTGCCACCTCTTTCCTTTTAGAATTCCTATCATTTGAGCTCCATAAAACTAGTAGGGGAAAAAATCACAAAACAAACTCTACAGGCAATGGTGCCGTTCTGTCAGGGTAGCATGAGCAAGATGGTTAGAGCCATAGGAAGTGCTAGTAATAGCAATCCAGCCTAGCCATATTCAGACGTTTTTTTCCTTATTAAGTTTCCACCTGAATGAAAGGCAGCAAATGGACCCATGTCATCTGGTGAGTTTCACAGCAGAGCAAGAACTAGAATCTGGACTTCCCAAGTCTCAATACAATACTGTTACACACTGACCTCACATGCTCCACAAGCCCCAAGTCCTCAGTGTAGAGTCTAAAGGCCTGAATGTGCTCTCCAGGTCCTACAAGACAGCATTTCATTATCTTTGTTCCCTTCATTCAACAATTATAAAGCAGAATCAGAAATGGACATTACTACCAGAGGGGAAAAAATAGACCAGTTAATATTTTATGCTTTCTTATCCAAAAAGAACTCAAATTAGAACTGAGAGAACAATTACAATTAAATGAGATCAAGGCCTATTCACCAAATGTAACTATAGTTTCATTTTAACTGCCATGGAATTCTGGGATCTGAAATGTAGAGAAAGATGTTTAGAATTCTTAGCCAAAGAGTTCTGTTGCTTCACCAAATTATAATCCACAGGATTCCATACAATGATGTCATGGCCATTATAGCGGAATACAGCACTATAACTGTGCAATGTGAATGCTCATGGAAAGAGAACAGTGAGAATAGTTTTAACTAGACTAGGCAGGTACTGTGGGGGCACAAAAAGGAAAGATCTAGGTTAGAGAAAGAAAAAAAGGCTAAGAAATCAGGGCCTTGTGGGGGATGTACCTTTTTTATGCAAATGACTTGCCTTCTTAGAAATGGATGATTATCTGGGTGCAGATCTACCCTACTTCCATAATTCAAGAAGGTTCATGAAGAAGGAAACTTGTCTTTAGGTCTTCTGTGAAATTGTTTCAGTTGCAAGTACTGAGATTGTTCATAAAATCATCAAATCATCGAATAATAGAGTTGGAAGAAACCACAAGAGCCATCAAGCCCATCCCCTACCATGCAGGAATACACCACTAAGGCATTTCAAATAGATGGCCATCCAGCTTTTGTTTAAGAACCTCAAAAGAAGGAGAATATCACACTCCAAGGGGGGTGTATACCACTATCAAACTTCTCTTACCATCAAGAAGCTCTTCCTAATGTTTAGGTGGAACTTCTTTTCCTCAGTTTGAAGCCATTGCTCCATATTCTAGTTTCTAGAACAGCAAAAAACAAGCTTGCTCCATCTTCCATATGTCATCCCTTCAAATATTTAAACACAGCTATCATGTCACTTTTTAAACTTCTCCTCTATAGGCTAAACATACTGAGTTCCCTTTGCTGCTCCTCATAGGGAATGGTTTCCAGGCCTTTTACCATGTTGGTCACCTTCCTCTGGACATGTTCCAGCTTGTTAATATCCTTTTTGAATTGTGGTGCCCAGAATTGGAGACAGTATTCCAAGTGGGGTCTGACTGAAATAGAATAGAGTGGTACTATTACTTCCCTTGACCCAGAAACTTATACTTCCATTGACACAGTCAAAAATCACATTGGCTTTTTTAGTGGTGTCATGCCCTGCTTCCTGAGCATGGAAACAGACTCTAATTCAGAGACTGAAACAGGGACATGTCAGCATCTGCTGAACAGGGGAAAGTTACAGTGCCACAAATCTCAGAGACAGAAGAGAGTGTAGTGCCAGCTCCAGCAGAGAGTCCTGTTCCTTCAAATACAGAAGCCATCTTACCTGTACCTATCCTATGTTTGCCGAGTTTAGACAGAAAAGGGAGCACTTCTGCTGATTTCAAAGAATTTATAGGAGATAGCAATTACTTAGGCAGAAGCTGTGTTAAGCTGCTGTATAGGTGCCACCCTTCACCCTTCACCTCAAGGAGTTTTCAGAGCTTATCAAAACTTTTTGACTACTGGTTGTATTCCTGAACTCTATATCTGGCCTTGTTTTGACTGACTTTGGACTCATTCACTTTGACTTGGATTCTGTGGACTCTATTTATGACTATGACCTTGTGCTTACTGAATAAAATTAAGTAACAAGCCACAAGCTTGTTTGGATTTTTTTTTGAGTTATCAGCTGTGCAGTCACAAGCCTTGGCTGGCTATCCTGACCTAGATAGGACAGCATAAGCTGTGACTTTCAACCACAGCTGATAAGCATGGAGAGCCAGCAAGAAGAAAACAAGGCTTTAAAGGCACAGGTCACTCAATTAACAGCTGCAGTCAACATCTGCAATTGCAGCTCAATCAGCTTCAGATACCCCGGGCTCCAGTTCAGAAAAAAGTATCAATTGCTGTCCCAGAGAAGTTTACTGGGGAGCCATCCTACTTGGAAGCCTTTGTTGCCAACTGCAAGGTGTATACAGGTGAGAGCAGAGGACTTCCCTAATGAGTCTACTCAAGTGGCCTTTCTGATTAGTTTGCTGTCTGGTATGGCTGCTAAATAAGTTACTCTGTTTTCTGCATCAAAACATCCCTGTGCTAGGCAGTCTGGATGATTTCCTTCAAGAACTCAGAGAGGAGAGGTGGGACAGTGCAAACTGAGGCAACTAGCCAGCAAATTCATCAGTTACAGCAGGGACTGTGTGAGCCTACACCACAGCCTTCCAGCTGCTGGCCCAGGATCTGGATTAAATAGGAAAGGTTTCTGTAGGATATATATTTCCGGTGACATTGGAAATTTAATTTTGAAGTATTTCATTATCTGTTTGTGTACTTGTAACCAATACACTCTTGCCTTATCACATCTCCACCAACAGTGAAAAAAAGATCCAATTTTCTTACATTTCCAACATTTGGCTACTGACTTTGCTCTCTTCATCTTAGCAATTTGTACAGGGGTTAAATACTATCTATAAAATATTTTTAGGAAGTTTTCCTTTAAATTGTAAGTGAATTCCTGATTTAGTCTCCATGCACTTTCCCATTGTTGAAGGGTTGGTGAGTGTCCTAAATCTTGAGCCTATTTTATCATGTTATCTTTTATTATTTCCTTTTCCAGTTCCAAATTTAATAATAACTTATAAATTTTACTTAAAGGGCATTTAACATCTACTCTCATCAATTTATCCAATTCTGTTTCTTCCAATGATATTCCCCATTCTTTATTATCTACTTTATATTTTTCTGCCAATTGTCTATAAAGAAGCCAATGTGATTTATATCCCTCTTCAATTAATTCTTCTTTCTTTTTAAGTCTTATATTGCTTCCTTTTTTTTTAATATATCTTTGTATATTATCCATTCCTTCATTCGGATCCTTTCTAACCGATAAAAAGCTTCATGCGGTGACACCCAGCAAGGCATTTTTATATATAATTTATTTCTAACTCTTAACCAAATTTTCAAAAGTGATTTCCTAATGTAATGATCCAAAAATTCTCTATTAATTTTATGTTTATCATGCCATAGGTACGCATGTCAACCAAAATATAGATTAAACCCTTCTAAATTTAATAGTTTTTGATTTTCAAAGGTCACTCATTCTTTTATCCAACTTAAT